>JAJJMC010029797.1:3592292-3605533 GCA_023531435.1 Papaver californicum
TTCGAGAATCGAACCTCTTTTTACCACTATATAAAATCACATCAATTGGGTGTGTAGTTACACTCATATGCTCTAAACCGGCTCCGTCCCTGATCGTAGGTAGAATTCAACTAGAAACGTATGTATTAGTATGACCCACATAAAATTTAAACATATCATTATGTTTAAAAAATAATCTCCAATAATTTCCACTGGTGTTTGGATATATATCCAATTTTCCTATTTTTATAAAGCGGATTCATAAAAATGAAAAATAAACAGTTTTAAATACTTAAAGTACATGATATGGGTTTGGATGAGAGTCTCTAAAGAATAAATACCCACATCCTAACTTAAGTTGTCAATCCGACAAATTTTTTTCTGAAATCCTAGATGTTATTAGCTATTATAGATACCCAAACTCCATTAGAGATACTCTTAAAAAGAAACAAATTATTTTATAATTATTTTATATGAACTGTCAGTTATATATGAGAGAAGATTCATACTCAAAATATGGAAACGTACTCCGTATAAGTATATATATATGTTTTGTTTAATCATACAAATTGTTAACCGACCACTGATGCAAGTACAAAAGCGATCTAAATTCAATTTCTCATAAACGCATTGTTTTTTTCCTCGAGGTTCCAGATCAACTTTCCCATCTAGCTATTAGGATAATATTATTGTGTTATTCCTGCATAAAATCCTAGAAATTGCAAAGGGTAGATACTCTGATCTCCAATCGCTTCCTAGAATGAGTATCTTAGGAATGGAGTGAAGAATGTCATGTCAAGTCGCCGAGAAGTGTAGAAAGGTCCTCACGATCTGCTACCAAAAAATATCCTCCCTTTACGGATGTTGAACAGTCTTCGTATACTACACACCCTAGTTAGTAATTAGGAATTCAACAAACGTATAAAACGATAAACCTACGAGTATTATTCAGATTTGTAAAAGTCAACTTTGGTCAAAAATCCGGTCAACAATTTGTGATTCGGTAGTAATCCAGAAAGGCGTACATACTTGTATAATTCGTTTTACTAATTTGAGTTCGCAATGAAAATTCGTTATATATTAATGAATAAAATAAATATGCTTTAGGCGTATAGGGAAAATGATTTGTGATTTATACTTAATTCAGGATTATTCAGGAACGAATGATTCGGTAAAATTCGTGAATCATTCGCGAATAATACGCTGAATTGCTAACTAGGCTGCACACATGACCCACTGGTTTGTTGAACGTGTTTCCTAGCTTAACTTTTCTCTAGGAGTCTTTTTGGACTTAACCTTACTTTGGGACGATGGGCTTACTGCTAGCCTTACTGCTAGCTTACCTTTTCTCTAGGAGTCTTTTTGGACTTAACCTTACTTTGGGCCGATGGGTATCTCTAATATCTCTAGTGTTGTGAATTTGGGATATCTACATTAAGTCCTCTCACTGTGTAGTTAGACATGTGGTATTACCGACAATTATATTTATCCAAAGTGCTCTCAGAATACTCGTTACTCCTTCCTTGGTACTAACAACTTTTATCTTTTCCGGGTTTCTACTTGGTGCCAATCCCCAATAGATGACTACTGTTGGTGTATGCACAGGGTTGACTCTGAGTCCCAATCCTCAAGTTTTTACTGATTGATGGTTGCGATATCGGCTCGACATACTGGTTATTTGTTGGTCCTACCAAAAAATTGTAACTATGTAGCCAAATCACGAACCACATCGAAATTGGTGCAACACGAGATACAAATACATATCTCGTATTGTTTCGTGTGTTTTTGTATGGTTTAGTAAAATACCCTCTTTGAATAATAGGCATGCGTTTTTAAAAAAATGTTTCCTCCGTTTCAGCAAAAGTGTTACTAGTACTTTTTTATTTTAACCTATTAATGTTACTATTACTTTTTTTATTTTAGCCTAAAAATAGACTAAAATGAAAAAATAATAGTAACATTTTTGCTGAAATGGATGTAGTATTAAATAGGTTCTTTTTTGATTTTTCAAAAAATAGATAACGATACAGTTAGTTACGAGGTGGATTTAAGTTTTCCAGTAAAGGGTATTAATATCCCCAAAATCATCTGAACCGAGTTAATAAAGTTAGTAAGTTCTTAGACAACTCGCGATTCAGTTCACTTGTTCATCTTCTTACACAGAACTAATGAAACCCTAACAAAATAACCCCGTCTGATACCTTGATTGAAACCCTTACGCAACAAAATTGATCAACTTCTGCTGCAAGACAAGCATCTTCATTATATTTCCTAACTGAAACTTTTATACAAATGTAATTGGAACTTTCAACATACAACACAAAATCAGCATTAAAAATCCCCCAAAAGAAAATTCACCAAATACATCAAAACAGAAGAATTTTGAACGAAATTGCTTATTCACCTCTTAATGAACCCTAAAATCGTGAAACTTATATATTTAATTAACCCAATCAATTAAACTTATGACAGCTACAATCTAATAACAAAAATTAGACTTTTACAAAACCCACAACAACATATACAGGAAAGCAAAACGAAATAACTGAAGCAGAGAAAAATAATTCTCCCCAAACTCATCAAAATCAAATTTAACCTTAAAATTTGAATTTCTAACAAGAACCCAAGTTCCCTAATACTAGGACTCCAAAACATCCAAAATCCAAGCTGTTAATCCCAAAAAACAACGGAAACAACACATATTCAACCTTGTTTCTTGCTGATTTTCAGGCGTGAAAACTCTTCAAATATTCTCTCCAGACCAAACAAAATAGTACTTATTCTTCTTACGACTCTTCTAATGTTTCACTGTTCTAATCGAACATAAAAACGAGCAACTAATCCCCTTCGTTCATCTTCATAAATCAATGGAAGCAAGCACTTTTCACACCCTTTTATCTTGTCTGAAATACAACCAAAACAATCACGAAATCCATGACACCACTATAAGACCCTTACTCTTCTCAGTTTCTAAAAGATGCTCGAACACTTTAAAAAGAATCACGAAATCCATCTCTTAACCGACGACAACTTGGTGACGATGAGCTTTTTTTAGTTAATTGAGAAGTTGAGTTCTTCTGGTGTTTTAAGGTTTTGCAAGGGTAACTTAGTAATTTTAATAGGAAAATTTGACTAAATCAGTGATATTTTACCAACCAAGTGGGTCCTGATAACAACTTTGCTAATGGAAGGTCTATTTAATTATTATTTTTTTAAAAAAAAAACAGGTTCTTGAACCAGGTTTTTTAGTCAGGACACTTTATTAAAATTAATTTCTTTTTTGATAAAAAAATATAGTTTTTTTCTCACTTGGGCAGCGAATGGACAAAGACTTCACCTAAATTTCTCTTATATTGTGTTAAATTGAGATATCATTTTTCTGTAACTATTTTGGTTTTAGCTTTTATGTTCTTAATGTTTTCTTTTTGCTATGATTATCATCTAAGCTGGTTTGAATTGTAATCATCATATTTTCTTCATCCGGTATATATTTCTTCCTTTCTGTTTAAATAAACAAAACAACAAAACTTTGTATGTACATTATTTCTTTTCATTAGAAAATGTTTGGATGATTAAATCAAGTATCAATAGTACTAAACAATGGCTTCACGTGACGGATGTTAGGTTGAAGTGTTGATTATGGGTCATGAAGGAGGTTTTGGAACATAACCCTAATTTTGGAATACAATTAATCTCGGGCTAGGACATGAATTTTAAGTCTTGTGGCAAGAGTTAGGCTAGTGGGATATATTTTGAATTGTAGCGCTAGGTGTAAATCACGGGGCCTATCTTGCGTCACAATGAAGATTTTGATCCATATGGTAGATTTTGTGTGTTTTTAAAAAAAAATTAAGTACACGAAACAGATTTTGAATTAGTATTGCATTGCATATTTTCTGTTGTAGTAACATATTTTGGATCATAGTGTAAATCTATTGGTTATGATGCAATTATTTGAGTGTTAGAACAGATTTAACATTTACAACATAACTGATTTTTTTTTTTTTAAAAATCTGAATCATGAGTCAGAATTTAAACCACGTGAAAATTTTGTTTCATGAGTCAAATTTCTGGTCACTTAACAAATTATGTTTCATGATCATAGATTTAAGGCCATATTGTAGATTTTAGGTTAGATAATACAGTATATTATAGAGAATCAACTAGATTTTGGGTCACGATTGTAAATGTAACGACCCAACTCCATTAATATTGTCTTCATTTTGCCATTATAGTCATCCAGTAGGATTTCGACAAGCATTACTGTGGCCATTCAGGTTCACCTATCCTGGAAATGCTCCTGTTCTGAGCTGCTTAATTGCAGAGTTATCTTTCAACTCTACGCCAAATTGAACTGAAAATACCTTGGTGTAAGTTTAAAGTATACCATTAGTTATATTAGACCAACAACTATACAATATCAGGAGTGTTACAGTAGATTTGGTGGGTACAAGTTGCTCAACAAATTTATTAAACGGGGCAGGCCGGGCGAGCCAGGTCATCCCTGATCATTAATTATTTATATGTATCAGAAGGTCTACTTAATAGAAAAAAACAAACAAAATACACATATACGATCTTCCTAAATATATTACGTTATTTGGGTTAGATATATCCGTTATTTGGGTTTGGGCTAGGCAGACCTTGAATAAAACAAATACAAATATATTTGTTTTAGAATTTTGCAACCAGAAATAAATATATTCACTTTTTATTATTAAATTACTTCTATAACCAATGCTTGTTTAAAAGATTGTAGAATGTCTCCTATTAAGTCAATGCTCAATAGTATAGTCTATAATACTCCATTCGTTTCATAAAGATTGAGTTATTTATTTAAAAAATTTGTTTCACAAGAATTAATATTCATCATTAAATAAGGTAATATTTTTAAAATTACGCTTTAATTGATTGTTGTTATTAAATTTTAGTATAAGAAATATGTATAATTTGATAGTCATGTTTATATTCGTTGTTTAGGTGTTTTAAAATACTTTCCAATGATATAAAGTATACACATATCCGTATCATAGTTTGAGATGTATGTTATTTCTAAATTTTACTAATTTTTTATCCATAAGGACATAATTGGAAAAAATACCAAAAAATATCATTTTTCCTTATTTTCTTAAAAATTATGCAAACTTAAAATAGCTCAACTTTTATGAAACTGATGAAATATAAATCATGAACAATGAAATGGGTCGGTTAATTGTGAAATCCAAAGATGCTACAATAGGCCGGGTATCGAGCCATGAAAGGAATTAAACTTGATACCTGAGTCTGCCCAACTAGTATAATGGGCTAGACAGGATCGACCCATTATGGTTCATGAGCTCACATAGGGTTTTTTGGACCCTGGCGGGTTATAAAAATAGCCTTGTGTCATTGAAAAAAAAATTATAACCCTATTCACGTTCCAAACTTTTGGTCGTGATGGATTGTGGGTTGATGTTGATTACGAGGCAGATATTGGGTCATAACTAAAGAAAATTTATGGCTATAACATTATTTTCTGGGTCGCAAAACATATCATGGATCACTAAGAAAATTTTGGAATACTATAAGTAGATTTTGGGTAATATTTATAGGTTTAAGATCCCTACGATATTATGAGCATGAATACACTATACCAAAAATTTTGTTTTGCAACTAGCTCCAGCTGTTGCAAATCCAGCTCGCAACAACACCCGTCTGTTGCAAAACATGGTGTTATAAATTTTAGCAGTAGAAATGTCTTTGTTGCTAATTGGGGCCGCAACGGTTCCTAACAACGATGGTTTAGTGATAACTGTATAATTTATATGATTTTAGTGACAAATCCATAATAATATTTTTTTATATAATTCTTGCCTTTTAACTTGTTATTATTATTGTTTCTTTAATTTGTTTTCATTAGGTGAATCATCCCAATGGAAATGATTATTAAAAATTAAAGAGTAAAGTATTCCAAGTATCCAAATACTCATGGCAAAAAGAAGTGGAAGAAACGCGACAAAAAAGAGCGAGGAACGTCGAAAACACAAGAACAACCATTAAGTAAGGAATTAAACCTTTAAATCTAGGAGTTTTTTATTCCCTTTTCAAGTCGACTTGACTAGATAATTCATTACTGAAAAGGAAAACCCTCTTTCTAAGGTATCCCCCTCTGTTACTCGTCAGCGTTTTTTAAGTGATACAACTACATGTAATCCTTTTTAGTTTTAAGTTTTATTTTAAATTTTGAGGACAAAATTCTTTTTAGGGCCTAATTGTAACATCCACAACTTTTCTCGGCTTTAATTCACGAAATAATAATTGAAATAATATTTGGAAGCACTAAAATAATTTAAGTTACAGAAATTTTCACTGTAGGAGTCTACCCAAATCCAAATATGATTCCAAAAGGGGAACTAATGGCCAAAATCATATGCATGGGTGCCTAAATTGTTCTACATGCTGGACATTTGTCATACTTTTGGACATAATAAGGATAGTTTAATAATTTGATTTGTGGGTGTAGAAGAAAAAGAGACGTATGTTTTCTTCACTTATCTTCTATCTTTCTTTCACTTTTATCTTTGGTGGGGAGTGGTTTTTCTTCTCAACAAAAGAAATAAAGAAATTTTCTTCGTGAAATCAAAGTGTTGAACTTGGAATCATCAAGTATTATTTCTTACTTCGTGTTCAATGATTTTTCACAAGGATAAAAAATAATGTAGTTATAGTTTCAAAAGATAATTCTTCCATAAATCAACCTACCGCGTGCACTAGATTTTGAAGCATTATCAACCCCGACTTTAGTAGGTTTTCTTTTTGTCTTTTCACTTGAATAGATAACAGATGGGACCTGGAATCTCATTATTGTAGATGAAAATAAGAAGCCAACGCAAAAAGAATGAGGTTATTTCAAGGTTGTATGAAGAAGTTATGAGCAAAACAGTCGAAACAATAACAACGAATGCACAACACCAACTATCGGCAGTTGTGGTGCAGTTACACATGTCGATAACTGGAGTATTTTTCTCCATATGAAATTATAGATATATTTTTAGGAATTATATATACCGATAATTGGAAAGCTTTTTGGCGAGATAAATTATATGTTTGATCTTCAATTATCGGCAGTTGTGGGGGAATTATATGTGCCGATAGTAGGTCGACATGAGAGACTTTTTGGACATATTATTGACTTCTAAATCAAGGAAACATGGTACCATTAGGACTCTAACACCTATATGTCATGAGGACTATATAATAAGACTTCCATAACCCTAAGAAGACACATTTTACACCACTTTGTAAGTCTAAAAGGAGATCGACAACACAAGGAGCAAAGCTAGGTTTTGAAGCGGTTCTATTATCGTAACGAATTCTCTTTAATTTTCTCTTATGTATATCATGAATTTTATTAAATCCATGAGTATATAAACGCCTATTTGATTGAAGAAGAATTCTAAGTTCTAAACATGATTTGAGTCATTATATGAATCTATTTTGAAGTTCTTAACATGATTATCGTTTGCTTTTACTAATACAAATATCTATGCTTGATTGATAAATTATTTAGGTGGCTAACTAAATTGATCTTTTAATTAATCTAAGCCAATAAATAATTAAGATATCCATAATTTTCTATCAATCCTTTAACTAAGTAGAAAATATGAGACCATGCAGAGAAATTCTGGAGCAATCTCGTGGAAAAACAACACTTTTAAGTGAATTATTCATACTGAGTTACTGCTAGGATCAAATATAAATTCACAAACCCTTAAGTATTCGTCTGAGATACACCTTGAGAGCGTACTTCTTGGTGGCTCAAACCAATAGAATATGGTAACTAAGCGAATACGTTATCCGGTGATAAAAGGAATTTTGGGGATAAATAAATGTACCTGTTATTCTACTGTAGGTGATAATATGTGATTATCGACAAAAAGATGAGTATATTAACTCATTTACAGTTCAGTAAGGAATATTGATTCCTCGATCATATTTCTCTCCATTTCTTGCAACTTAACTTCCAATCGCTTTTTATTAGTTTAATTCAAAACCTATAACAAAACCCCCTCATTTTATGAAATTTTAAACAACTACAACTCCTTGATTTTTGTGAACAAACTTGTATATTATTTTTTTAATTGATTGGAAGTAAGCGAACTAATTTGTTGCACTTGTGGGATGCCTAAAACTCAAAATATAATCACGTTAATGTAAATCTTGCCTCGTTAAAAACCTCGTCAATAAAACTAGGTGGGACAAAATTTAACCAACAGAAAATAATATAGCGGACGTCGTTGGATGATGGTGTTGGATACGCATATGCTGCCTCGTTAAAACCTTGACAAGGAAAATCTATCGGGACAAAACCTTGGCGAAGGAAAAAGAGTATAACGCTTTTAAGTCTAGTGAGATACTCTACGAGTTTACTCCCCCTTAATTTAAAGTTTCTCAAAGGGGTTGGTGGTGCAAACAATATACATCTTCTGAAAAACTGCTTTTCTATTATTCGCAGTTTGTGGAGGATTGACTACCAGATTTTACGTCGGGCGTACCACTAACAGTGTCACCTCGTATTTAGATCCTCCACCTGTTGCTCAACAATTTCAGTTTGCGGCTTTAACTTCAGGTATAATAATGAAGGGATTCTTATAAACTTATTTTTACCGTAGAATCAATTTTAGCCTTTAAAAGTGTAACATGTGAAACAAAAGTTAGAGAAAAAAAAGAAAAATATAATGCATGTATTATATTCTTATGTGGTACTTCTGGACCATAAAATAATATGTCTACCTGTGTGGCTGATAGATTGATCATTTTCCACTCTAAGGGATCACATATTTATGGTGCTAATTTAGCCATATAATAAGTATCACAAGTATCAATAATGGATAATCTAGTCTATATAACATGTTTATGCTAGCATGCTCTTGAACTTCAGGCTGAGAAAATATTTCAGTTTCAAGGAGATCTCATAATTTAGTTCAAACGTGGATTTTAGCCGTATTAATTACGGGATATTGAAGAAGCCAAAGATGATATCATTAATTCATCTGGATTTTATCCTTTTTCCAAGAACGTAAAACGCACACAGGATTGTTCACAAACCTCTCTTATTCTACATGGCGACTATGACTAAATTTCAATCTTGACATAATCCACAAAGTCAGGTGGCTGCCTAAGTCATATCATCAATCATTTTCCATAACTAGATGAAATTTGAGTCTTTCAGGGACTACTACGTGAAAGAGCATCAACCTTAAGAGAGTATGTCTTAGTTTTAAAACGATTATATTACTCCCTGGTCTTCATCTCAAACACCAACCTGTAACATTCAGGCTTTACAATTTTAAAGTATGAGTCGGATCCAAACATTGCGCTTGTTTGAGAGATTACAATCTCTAGCTTAGTTTGAGAGGATTGCATTATATGCAATACCAATCTCTAGATTAATTTGAGCGGATTGGATTATATGCCCACCAATCACAATAGCGATGTTCCTCTACAGAGGGGTATACAACCACTATGGATAATCAATAATCATATAGATATTGCAAATTTCTCTAGTGCATGCACATTCAATAAAAATTTCATATACTGGTACCAGCGCCACTTCAGGGCCATTATCTTCTCATCATCTTTAATAAGGAAGTACAAACTTAGAGAATGTGCATCACACTCCGATAGTACCCTTTTGTGCACTATATGTAGTCTCTTATATATCATTATATATTATAAGGTGACTGTGTTCTCTTTTATGAGGCATATATGAGGCATTCGTTCACGTCTTAAGCATGTCTTAACTAACGACTTGGTCATTGCGAGATGCATGATTTTCCCTGTTGAGATAACTTTTCATGTTTGCATCCTCAAGCAAGTCAGAAACAATATTTGTTAATATCTACTGCAACTATATGTTTTAATCATGATTAATTACCAACATTTCAATTGCATTAAATATCTTGGTGTGTGAAAAATAAAGAGATTGTTTCACGCCAATATCAAGTGGCAGCTAGACTCTCTCTGATCAAGACGCAAACTTAACCAGATAACTTATTTAGTTATTGACATTGCTTACTTCAAAATTTTGGGTGGTGTATGATATCTCCCTGACTTCAAGGGAGATGTCTTAAGTTTGTCGACATAATACGTGATATCTTATGATGGCGTCACCATAATTTGCACCAACCTCTTATGGTTACTTTTCTCCCTATGATTAAAATGGGGGAACCTTAAAGGTTATCAGTATTACTCGTGCTAACTTCTGGTGACGAGTTATCATACTAACGACCTTATTCACGACAACTTCTGGTGACGGATTGTCAGGAAACTTATACTGCCGTTTTGATTTTCCTGATCATGGAAGAAACATTATTATCTCATTTATGGAATCTTCTGGTTCCATAATTTTGTATAATTTTCAGGGAAAACTCTATCATGATAGTTTTTGGGTTTTCACTGAGCCACACACAAAAGTACCAAAAAAAAAACTGCAGGCTCAAAAAAAGATGAGACATTTCACGTCTTTCTTGTGATAACTTATCTCCTCCCCCTATATGAGGGAAAACAGTCTCATCTGCAATAAGACATTACATGTTTGGGTTTTTATTATTTTATGGTAAGTGAAAAACCAAGATATATAGTTAGGTGATGCCATGGACCAAACACGTATATACAAAGTGTAAGGTTGTTTCCCAAAAACAATATTGATGGTTCACAATTGGTCGGGCAATCTATTACAGACGTTTTACAAAGAACTCATTTATACCATGTTGAGTACGCACATGTGGTATTTAATGTTCGATATAATACCAACTGAAGGCAACACATCAGAAGCATGTAAATTTACCATCAAGATAAATAGACTTAAAGAGAAGGTCCAAAAATGGGTACGCAATCAAACGATTAGTGTAAGAAGTTCAACAAAACTTTTAGACCTAAATATGCCATGATAAATCCTCTATAGGAATTTTGGTGATTCAATGAGTTACATAATGCTTATGTTAATGCTAGTTTAACAACCAAATGTCTTTGGAACAAACAACACATTTTTCATTCTTATCTGACAAAAGCTTCAGGTTTTGTAAAGGTCACCGTGAGCATTTTGCATTGTTTAACTCATAGATATATATAGAACCTGGGTGTGCAAGCTAATCATGCCTGAGCATGAATAATCCAGGGTCATTAAACTTCTGGTTACTGAAAATGTAAGATTCGATTGTTCGAATTCTCGTACGATACACCCCATAAGAGAAATCCTTAAGCTTCTCTACAATATGCTTCTGGAAAACAATTGATGAGGTAATAAATACTCCACAAAAATGCTCATTTATTATTTAAAGGTGGTGGTTGCGCTAAATATTTTTAAAGCTCAACAGATTCTTCTGGAATCTGGCATAATATAAAGCGTTAACAATAATAACTTTTGAACCACCAGGTATAATGATACACGCTATTTCGGAGACGTATATCATATTATTCAAACCCGGAATGGTATTTCACATTTCTCTTAAACCTCTTCAAAGTTATAAAATTAGTATTGGTTCAGATAATCATGTATGTTGTTCCCTTTTCTATGAGATAGATATCTCCATCGTCTATTTAATAGTGGATAAATTACTTCTGGAATCCATATCCTTTAGTAAAAATAAACGAGAGAATAATTATAAAGCCTTTAATAAAAGCATTTAGTACCCATGGATTATTCTGAAACCCATAAATGTAATGGTTATTCCTGAACCCAAATATCCTCGAAGACCATTTCTGGGTTTGTATTGTATGAATTACTGCTGGAACCATAATATATAATTTAGACTACTAAAGGAAATCACAATTTCTGTTTTGGAACGCTAATGGAGTCAACACCATTTCATGAATTTGTTATGGAATCCATTAATTACGAAACAAGTAACTAAATGAACAAATAAAATAAATATACACACACCTATGGTACTAACACAATATCAATATATCTCTATCTTCGTCAACTTAAGGGTTGACAAGATACCAATTTACAAGTACGCACACAGACACATTCATTTTGGTAAAAATTGTCTCAATATCAGTCCAAGTTACTTAAGGAACCATTGATAGAGACCAGCTAGCACTTTGTTACATGTTAATTCTATGACCGACCGGCTAGCTGAGCGCACGTCCTGTGTGTCCATATTATGTCACACAATATTTTAACTTCATGTGGAATGATTTCAATTTTTCTGAAAATCATTATCATTGGGAAAATCGAATTTGTGTTATCCTTCGAGGATGCAGTCTCACTTTACTGGTATTACAACCGTTAGCACCATCGGAATTGCGACTCTCACCTTTCCAATATTTACCAACAAATACAAATCAACGTATATATTCTGCGGTATATGTACGCCTCAATTAATATAAGGTTCACTTTAATTGTATAAACTGAAACCTTAATCCCTTACTATATCCTTACCACAACAAAAATAATATAAATAAGTACACGGTTAAAACCACAATTTATGGAATAAAGTAGAAAGCATAAAAATAGTAAAATAAGAATCTCCGCCGATCAAAAATGATGATTTTCACCAATCGATTAAAAGGATTCTACCTTAATAGCATCTTGACCGTTACAAGCTTTTCGTATTGATATTGTGTTGTATTTACTCGGACATTTAATAATCTATTCCAAGGCAATTGTAATTGCATATAATATAGCTAATATAGCACTAGGTGACGTAATATATTATATTTATAAAATGTACAAGCCAAGGAACTAAATAGTATAAAAGGGAGATATTGTTGTTTCTTTGGCTTTAGTTATTTCGATGCAAAACTTATTTATAATCAACCACACTATGACTATTTATAGCCTATTAAAATACACGACTAGAGAATAACACGAGGCATATATTAATATATGTCTACATTGAATCATGTTGAAACCATATATATTTTGTTTTTCCTAGTTAATCTTTATCAAAACGGTGAGATAAATTTGGCCAGTTCTTATCCTTTGTCTTGACCGTAGTTAGGCGGTGAGTCAGCCACTAGAAAGTTTTTTACACAGTACCAATATAGTTTCTGTCGAAATGCTATTATTAAAGCTAAATTTAAAGTGACATTTTGGGCTTAAACCCTTTATCACACCTATAAGATTTAAACTCTGGCCCACACCAAGTTCGGGTTGAATCTTAACATGATGAATAACTTGTTATTAAAGTGTGCTTTATTCCAAACTCACTTTGTGTGTGTACCTGGTGTTTAAGCCAAAAATTCCTTTTGCTAAACAACCAATCAAACTCTTG
>JAJJMC010029797.1:3605543-3639308 GCA_023531435.1 Papaver californicum
TTTACTTGATCCTCTTCCACGTGTCGTGCTTCTTTAATTTACTAACACCTGGTATGGCCCATATGGAGCGTATTTTAAAAATAAATCTGTTTTTATTTAAAAAACGCGACAGTAAACAAATTTGCCTATTTCCATTGTGCTTGAAGCTAAATTATATTTAGCTTTTACGGCATGCATTGTAAACGTTCTAAGGACAAATCTTATGCATTGATATTTAAACATCCGTACCATAACAATATATAGTTCTTATATATAGATGGTTAGAGACTCGTGGAAATTGTCCCACTTGAAAACCTATCCACTTGGATGTCAATATATTTAAAAAAATAAATAATTTTTTAGCTTCTTGTCCTTCTAAGTAGGGAATAATCTACGATTTTATTTTGGGTAGGACCAGTTTCTATATTCGGGATATGGCATCCATCGGTCATAAAAAAGAACTTTTAGATAATAAAAAATGAGATTAAAATATTTACCTACTTAATAATTACATAGGTTACGAATGTTTTCTAGTTCTTTACAGAATAAGAGTTAAATTGACATATCAAATTCAATCAAGAGTTTACCAAACTTTTAATACTACTTTAAGTCTAATAAATGACTGAGTTTTAATAACTTTTTATAATTAAAATATAACTTTGATTTAATACGTGCATTAATTTCTATTTGTTATTGGGATAAAGCAGTAATAAAACTGGCATAATTTTGTGCATGTGCTTAATATAATATGGGATAATACTTATTTTTCTATTGGGCTTTCAACATAAATCTACTAAATATGTATATTAAAAAAAATTCTTTCCAAATCAAGGGACGGGCTAGAACCTCACTTAGCCCTTCTCCAGGCTCGTCCCTGCTTTTATGGTCGGACCTATATTTATAATAATAATAATAACGGGTAGCTAGCTCAGCTGGTTAACCACGTACCTCACAGGTTTGATGCGCTACAGGAGGTCCCAGGTTCGAATCACTGATGCCGCAATACTGTAGAATTTGACATGTAGTTTAACTTGCCTCCCTTTCGACATAATCACCCCCTATACGCTTCGGCTCCCTTGACTCGTTCCTCATGAGGCTCGTTGGTAGGCTAGCACAACAACCTGTTCAACTACTGTGGTACAAGTCCGCAATCCATGTGATAAATTCACAATTAATTTAAGTATGTAACCACATAATAATAATTATATAAAAAAAAATTATTGTAATTATTATAACGGGTAGCTATCTCAGATGGTCATCCCCGTTCCTCAAAGATTTGATGCGCTTCAGGAGGTCCCGGGCTCGAGTCCCCGATGGAGCAATACTGCATAATTTGACATGGAAGGTAGAGTTAGCTTGCCCTTCTTGCGACATAATCAGCTCCCCTATCCGCATCGGCTCCCTTGGCTGGTTCCTAATAAGGCTCGTTGGTAGGCTAGCACGGTAACTTTTTGATTTAATGTAGTTTGATGTTGGAGCTTAGCTTGTTAGGCTTCCAACTAGTTTCTTGTAACAACGGGTAGCTAGCTCACCTGGTCATCCCCGTTCCTCAAAGTTTTGATGCGCTCCAGAAGGTCACAGTTTTGAGTCCCCGATGGCGCAATACTGTAGAATTTGACATGGAAGGTAGAGTTAGCTTTCCCCTTGCGACATAATCAACCCCCATATCCGCTTCGGCTCCCCTGTCTGGTTCCTCATGAGGCACGTTTGTAGGCTAGCACGGTAACCTGTTCATTTAATGTAGTTCATTGTTGGAGCTTATCTTGTTAGGCTTCCAACTAGTTTCTTATTACAACGGGTAGCTAGCTCAGCTGGTCATCCCCGTTCCTCAAAGGTTTGATGCGCTCCAGGAGATCCCAGGTTCGAGTCCCTGATGGCGGAATACTGCAGAATTTGACGTGGAAGGTAGAGTTAGCTTTCCCCCCTTACGATATAATCAACCCCCCTATCCGCTTCGGATCTCTTGGATGGTTCCTCATAAGGCTCTCTAGTACGTTAGCACGACAACCTGTTCATTTAATGTAGTTCGCTGTTGGAGCTTAGCTTGTTAAGCTTCCAACTAGTTTCTTGTAACAACGGGTAGCTAGATCAGCTGGTCATCCCCTTTCCTCAAAGGTTTGATTCATTCCAGGAGGTCCCAGGTTCGAGTCCCCGATGGCGCAATACTGCAGAATTTAACATGGAAGGTAAAGTTTAATGTAGTTCGCTATTGGAGCTTTGCTTTCTAGGATTCCAACTAGTTTCTTATAACTCTTTATCCAATAATAAGAGTAATAATAATAATAACAACAACAACAATGGTCATCCCCTTTCCTCAAAGGTTTGATGTGCTTCAGGAGGTTCCAGGGTTTAGTCTCCGATGGCGCAATACTGCAGAATTTGACATGGAAGGTAAAGTTAGCTTGCCCCCCTCGCGATATAATTAGCCCCTTATCCGCTTTGGCTCCCTTGGATGGTTTCTCATGAGGCTCCCTGGTAGGCTAGCACGACAACATGTTCAACTAATGTAGTTCGCCGTTGGAGCTTAGCTTGTTATGATTCCAACTAGTTTCTTGTAACTCTTTATCCAATAATAATAATAATAATAATAATAATAATAAAATATACCAAGTCATAAAAATGACTAAATAAGGATGCAAAAATATAACCAACCATACAAATACCTTTTAGACTAATTCAGAAGGCCTTCTTAAATTTGAGAAGTTTTTTCTCAATCTGGTCAGAATACGTGGATAATAATTGTGCCACGATATTTTTGTTTTTGTATTTGTGGGCCATCATAGACTTGTTGATGGTTTAGGAGATGCTCTGAGGCTTTAATAGATTTTATCATGCACATGTTAATACACTGTAACCAGGATAAAGCAACCAGTTTTCTAATGACATACAAATTGGTTCATTTATGGATTCAGAAAGTGATATATATGTACATCTTCTTATGGATTCACCATAATCTTTTTGATTGGTGGTGAAACCACGTCATCAATTCTTAATAAGTTATCACCAATTCATCATGTTGTCATCAAACCTTAGGTATAACCATTTTCAAGGAGTATGTTCGTATATGAAAAGTCACATCTATATATTTACACCTAATTAAATTAAAAGACATGCCTAATGTCACATAGCCATTGGTTGTTTAAGATGTTATCTTCAAAAATACATAAGTTCAAACTTCGAGACATAATTTCAATTATAATGATTATTTAACACCCTGAATTTTGGATATGGATCCAAACTCCAAAATCCAAAATACCACATATACATCTGGAGTCCAAGCCCGATTGTTCCATCCAATTCCATTAGATATAAACCATTCATATATTTCACTATTAAAATTCATTTTAAATAACTTAAATTAACTAAAAATCAATGAAACATCATTAATGACCACATAAAATACCGTTGACAGTCAGTTATGGTAAATTCATGAGTCACTCGAATTATAAGTACAAGACCAGATGTTGTATCTTAATCAAACGTGCTGCACCATAACACGGCTGCCTACGTACCCACAAGGATCAAGCACGACTGCTGTTCATCAACATAATAAAATAATGGATTCAAGTTTAACTTGTGATAAAGAAAATATGCCCAAGTTGTATGAAACAAGACTTATTGGAAAACCCATGGTCGCATGGATCCCATTGTGCAATGGAATTATACTGTTGGACGGATAAGTGGCAAAATGCAACCCATCATTTATAGAAATTCAAAACCCAACCTTTGAAAGCCAACATCGATTCCTTAAAAAAATAATGATAACTTTAACAAGATTACATGCAAAAAAATACATTAACCACTTTTCTTGTAAAATTAACCAATCAATACTCAGTAGATCACAAAGATTTTTTCACCACACAATCATAATCAAAATGTTTACATTTCTCATAAATTTCAAAGGAAAGTAACGTCTAGATATCGAATTGTGGAAGATTTCATATACTTATACAAGACAAAGTTTCTACACACACAACTGCAAACTCATCACGATTTAAAGTACTTACCATGATCTTGTTATTATGAAATTTTACACCTTGACTTGGATCAATAATTTACAACATATCCAAAAGTCAGAGAAAAAGAACAATTATAGCTTCTTAAGTAGAGGGCCTGGTGGTTGTATTACATTTTACGAATTCTGCAAAAAGGTCCTTCATAATTTGGATATTTCTGGACATTGAAATGGTCCGATCATCTTCATCTTTTACCTGAGTATACCCAACACAAATGTATATAACATATCAAAAATTACAGCAAACCAATGGCTCAAACAAAATATATTGATTTTACAAGATCGTTCTAAAATCTAGACAGATTACATCATGTTACCAAAATATTCATAGTTAATTCACAATAATCTGAAACTAAACAAACCTAAAGCACAAAAAAATATATGTCACAAATCTAAAGGATTTGTTAAAAGATATATTCAACGGTGAATATGTGGTGGATTATCCTAAAATTTTAACAAGAGATGCCTAAGCATGTTATTAGTAACAAGAGAAAGTTGATTATAGACAAGAAACATAGAATTCTATAAATAAAATATCGAAATTTTACTATACAAAACCATATGAAAATTGTAATCAAGTACAAGAAAAAACACCCAAGAGAAAGGGATTTAGTATTATACCTTTATTAGCTACAAACTCGTCTTGATTCTACTTAGGGTTCTGTTCATTTTAGAAAAATGGTAAAAATAGTTTGTTCGCTGAGACTTGTGAAGATTCTTTTTAGACCTAATTTTGATTTAAACTAGAAAATAAGTAAAAGATTTTAATAATATTAGGAAGAACTGGAACTCAGGATTCCACCAAAATCACTTTTGATTGATTTCTACAATGATTATTTAACAATTATAGCTCTTTTTATTGGTTATGTTTCTTTTCCAAAAGTAGATTTCTAAAACATTAACCGTAAATCACAAGCATGGCGCATCAAAATCTCTTAAGTCCCAACATACACCATCAAACAAAATCAAAACTAATTAAGAAAAATCATAAATCAATTAGAAATCAATGCAAAAGTCATTAAGAATCAAAAATAGTTACCATTCATTCATGAAATATGGCTTTCTCCATTGTCCCAGTGGTTGGGTTTAGATCATCATGCTCAAAACACTCTCAAAAGATTGGTACATGGCTCAAAAGTGCTTGAGAAGAAGAAAAGAAGCTAAAAATAATAAAACAGGAAATCTGCAACGTTTATAGGTGTTACAGATTAACTTTTACAGTGGAGCTTGAAGATAACTGTTGCAAAACGAAGATAAACGTTGCGGATGGGTTAAAGAAACCGTTCCAGATGAAGATAAACGTTGCTGATGGGTTGAAGGAATTGTCGTCGTATCCCTGTTCTTCACGTTCAACATCAGAACTTTCTTTTTCTCCTTTTTTTTTTCCGAGACTCCCCTGCTGATTTTTCTTCATATTTATAGGTTCCACAAACCATAACAACTCATCCTTAATCGATCATGACCCAAAAACCAATCAAAAATAAACTCAAGTTCATATAAATCTGAGTCAGGGAAGGAAACTCTTTTCCGGCAAAAACATGGATTTTACAGCTTGTTTCACGACTTTAAACTCTTGTAATTTACGTGTTTCATCCTCTAATGATTGTTGCTTCATGTTGATAAGGTTTAAACTCTTTAAAATCCCCCGAAAATCGATTTCAACCTCCACAGAACTGTCACGCGTTTGAAAGTTCTTTTCCCGTCATTTTCTCTTTTTTGAACCAAGAGGAAGGGGTGCCCCTGTCCAAGCTACAAGTGCCTTTAACAACTAGCCAGGGTGCCTTTAGTAATTTTTCTCGGGTGCTTTCATCACTTTTTGAACCAATTTTTCCACAAATGTTTATTTCCCAGAAATACCTACAAACACATAAAATAACACAATAAATACCAAATTGAGCACTAACAATATAAATAATTAAGGATAAATTAGACACAAAAATATGTCTATCAGTTTCCTCTTAAAAAACCCTAGCTCCATCTCCTTCTCATTCTCCCTAGTTTTTGATTTCCTCTTATTTCTTCATATTTTTTTTCTTTTTCTTCTTCCCTTTATTTCCTTTCCTTTTTCCTTCCCCCAGTGTCTCTCGTCAACCTCTGGAGGCCAACCTATGAGAAAAATAGGGTTTTTGGGGTGGAAATTCATCCTAGACCTAGTTTACCTATAATGGACTTAAAAATGGATTTTTGGGCTTAATTTTGACATGTTTCACCATTTTCACTATATCTTAAGATCTGAAACTCACATTTGGGTGATTCAAAAGGATATGGGATCGTTACAAAGCACTGTATCATCTGACTCAGATCAAAACCAAATTAAAGTTTGAGGTTTTGGATGCCTCTCATCCCCAATGAGACTAAATAAATTGATATTCTCCTATACACATCCAAGTTATTTTAGTTTAATGAATTTAGACATAAATATGCAAAGTTGAGGATTCTACAAAGTATCAAAAAATAACTCTAATAAAACGAATTTACACAATTACCTCATTACAAGAACTATGAAAATACCCATAAGATAAAAAGACAGAATTAACCTTAAATTTGGATGTGAGTATTACAGATTATCTTTGCATTTTAGCTCGTAGGAACAAATCAATTATTTATCAAAAAAAATTACAAAGGATATAGCCAAACTTAGTTACTATGCATTCAATTTATAAAAGCTAACATTACATACTTAAATATGGATACTTGTTTGAACTTCATTATCCTGCACGAATTCAACATATTAAAATCATGAAGGCAAGCAGTGTTAAAGGGGTTTTTCACAAAAATAAATGATTAAATCTATAACTCTAATTGTATTTCTTCATGACAAATTTTTAATCTGTACTTATTGTTTTAAATTGTTATTAAAAAATCAATCTAGTACAACAAAACACACTTAATCCTTCAACCTAACATAAGATTACATGGCATGCCATACATCTTTAAGTTTGTGTTATAACGTGCAGTGCTAACACACTTTGCACCTCCATCGATTTGGATATCCAGATTCTTCATCTAAGAAAATATAACCATTGAGTTATTAATTCTCGTATAAGGTATTTATATTCAAACTAGTGTTTTACCCGTGTTACGCATCGGGTATGATGAGAATTGACCCCCCATTTGGTGAGCACCCGTCTCAGAAGAAGTCCTAACTAACATTTGTAGTGTATAATAAAAAAACCAATTATCATTTAGTAGATTAACAATTGTAACCAAATTAACCAATTACATACATTTAAAGTGTTGGAGATTAAGAAATCCTCTTAAAGAAAATACTTTAGAAAAATTATACAAAATTTTGATATCAATAAGTAGTTCATGACATCGCCAACATTAAAGTCTGCTGCTCAAAGTAGCGCTATAACTACCCTCAGCGTTGCTAGATTTTAGAATACATATGTAGCATCTCTTGATTAATCAATTTTTGCAACTTAAAAATAAAGAAACAAAATCATAATATGGTTCGGCCAAATCCTGTTTGTACGTCACCCAATATGCACTCCTCACCTGCCTTACGTACCATATCCTATACTTGCGTTAAGAATCTAGCGGCCAACTCAACTACTCTTCCAGGCTCTAACTCCCTGTAGTTAAATAAAAAATCACACCACCATATATAGTTGTTTCAATATCTGATATTAGAGAAAAAACACGATATTAAAATAAAATAGATTGCCAACTCTAAATACTGCAAAGCGTATGAAGTGTTTCCCGTCAAAAAAGATGTTATCAAGGAAATGCACTGACATATCTTTCTTCAGAAATCAAACATGTTTAACTGCCGTGTGAAGCCTTTCTTGAGTTTCTCGCTGTAAGAAACCCCTACATAATTCCCTCCTATCTTAACCAACGATAAAAATTTATTTATTGGGATTGACCAAAATCGATAAATAAATATAAGACCAACTAAAATTTGATCTTCTCCCGCCCGTCATGTCGATGTAATGAAACGGATTTTTGTTTTACATCTCCAGCTTATATATCTCATGGTCATTGAATCAGTTGAAACTTTGATTTTATCATCTTCTTATTCCACCAAATCTTTTTACTTTCTTTATTTATCTATGCCAATCCATGAATTCTAAGAGAAAAGAATGGCCCTTAATTTGTATAACGTTGTGAGAGATTTTTGTTAGGGGTTATAGTTGCCTGGATTATTATCCTGTCACAACTATTGATACTCGGTGTAAGTGATGTTATTGTAAAGACAACATAAATAATTGACCGGGAATGACCATAATTTTCCAATGAAACAAATTACGTCCACTCTTCAATGAATACCATTACTTCCTTATCAAAAAATTAACGTTGGTATACCCATTCTTGCAACACCTTGTTCACCCAACAATACAATGTCAAATCTCAGGCACCAATACCACCTCCCCACCACTAATCCCAGTCTACCACCAGCGCATGCCTATCATATTCCTATAACAACTCTCATTCACAACCTAATCCTCCTGCAGGCATTATATATCATACAATGTTTTCATTACATTAGAAAAAATTTACAAAACCCATTCTCGATCATTTGGATGAAAATGAATTAAATTTCCCAAACACGATTCATAAAACCAATATAATGGAAAATTTTCAACGTTTTTTCCTAAATACCAAAATATGAAACCAACTCAAGTTCATGTTGATCCACCTGAAATCACTAAATTCCTAATCAAGTTGTGAGGATTTGAGTGTCAAGGATCATCCAAACTGAGAACCTATAATGACATTATCCATGTTTACTGAAATTCAATCCTTGGTGAATTTGGGTTCTCAACGGAGCTTCTGATATACTAAGAAAATTAATTTTACAGACCTCACACATATACTTGCACAATATGAATTTGATACAATACATACTATTCATATACTTTCATTTTTTACCTTCCTACAAACTTCTCCTGCACCATGAACACGTTGACATCAATTTTTAGGTCTGCACTTATAGAAATCACCTTTAACATTTACAATCAACAATTGAGAGAAAACTTAAGACGAACAGTTATGCCGGAAAAGTGATGCTTTAGAGGGTCAACTGAGGTGCAAAACTATATAAGAATCCATCAAGTTCACGTACTACAAAAGCAATAAAACAACATGAGCGAAATATACGCTATGAAACGGCATGAATAGAATCAACGCTATGAAACATATTCAATACAGTGACTCTAATATTTAACTCGTGCTACGCACCGGGAACGATGGGAATCAGCCCCTATTTGGTGAGGCAGTGCTTCGTCCCGCACCCGTCCTGGAAGGAGTCCAAACAAAACTTGGTTGCTTTTGATGCTACGCAACGGGCATATTTAACTTCTCATAACAATTACAATTTTTCACCAAACAAAACAATAGTGAAAATTGGTAGTTGTCAGTACTATTTTTTTATACCTCTGGATCAAGATCTTTTTCTTTTAACAAAATTGACATGTAACACGTGCTACACACCGGGGTCGATGAGAATTTTTCATCTGGTATAGAGGGGATTTGCCCCACCCCCCACCCCCCACCCCCACCACCCCTGGTCGTTATGCATTAAACCTTGATTGCAAACAATAAACTGGTAAATTATTATAAGCAAATGTTGGGGAGTTTCAACCTTTTCTGCAGAATTATAAGAGCAAATGTTTCCATGTTATTTTCACCCTTAGCGCGAACTATAAGAGAAATATTGTATTTAAAGAATACATTTTTTTCATCAAGCAAAAAAACTAAAATTCACTT
The DNA here is from genome assembly GCA_023531435.1 of Papaver californicum. Lineage (NCBI taxonomy): Eukaryota > Viridiplantae > Streptophyta > Magnoliopsida > Ranunculales > Papaveraceae > Papaver > Papaver californicum. The sequence continues at coordinate 3,615,253 of JAJJMC010029797.1, forward strand.
ACCAAAGACAAAGATAAATAAAAAATCATTAAAAAAATGTGAAAATGATTAAACATTATTCAAAATTGTGTAGCAAATAATCCATGATACGCGCCGGGTGAGGTGCAAGGATGGACACAATGCTAAATTATTGTTACATATATAGTAATATTGTCAATGAGAGCAAGGCTTTAGTGTATTTACAACAACCCACAACTTTTAACTATGATTATGAATTTTTAATATAGAGAGAGTACAATCTACTGATTCTGAGCATTGACTTCATTAGCTGCAGATACTCTTCGCTATCACAACTGCTCCTAGTACCCTTTCAACTTGGTTCCTTCTTCGTCGTCTTTAGCAAAGTACATGTAATTAGATATTCTTTTAAATGTTGGTGGTTAAATAAATATTAGTCTGTGAAACTAAACATTACACATGAGCCATAACAAAGTTGCATTGTTCAGTTGGTTAATCCAATTTAAGTGATCTGTAAAAAAAAAAATGGAACCAAAAGGCCGTCATACCTTACTTATGTGCTATCTTGTCCCCTGAATATAAAAGAAAAATACCACGAAATGTACAACTCATACAATATCTGTTTCCTAAACTTGAAAAAAAATACTGCCCACCCTTTATTTTGTTTTCTTTGCATGTTAGTTTTTTGTGAGGTTCTTAATAGTGTTGACCTATTCCATATTTATATAATGGCAAACTAGTAAATAAAATGCAACATTTTAGCAAGAAACATATATATAAAGTATAGAAATTCACCACTGACACATGAGCTGGATCATCCTTATTTGTGAGCAGAATTTATAGAATAAGCGAACCTAGATTGAAGGTATTATAAAAATGACAATTGAAGACATATTTGTGAAAGATGAATTTATACAGAGGATATTTTTACCCAGGTGTCTAATGATACACTAACAGATTTTAATCATATTTTCACTCAATCCAAGACAGTAAAAGAATGCATATGGGATAAGGTCGTACTTTCAGCACGTCCGTGTCATTTCGTTGTATGGAAATCGACAAAAAACTGAAAATTAGTTATGGAGAAATACATAAAAATGAATTTTAGTGAGCTCATCGGTTATAAGTACTTATTGTTGATTCTTCCGGTTGGTGCTGGATTTGTTGTAAGGAGGTTTTAACTCATTAACGATATGAGTATGTGGTTGGTCACTTGGCTTCCTTTACTTGGAATAACGCTAAAGAACCAGACATTCGAGTTTTCCTAGGCTTGTATAGGTTCAACCGAGATTTGGTCCAAATTACATTAGAAAAGACTCAATCCAACCTATTGGAGTTGCGCTTGTGCAACACTGCACTTTGGAGATGGATAATACCTTATTGTTTGTGCTTATTAATACCTAGTACAACTTAAGCAAAATCTACTCTAAGAATCCCTTGATGTCCAATTTACGATGTGGTTAGATGAGAAATATATAATTTCCATTGATAATTGAGTTTAAAGGTCCATTCAATAACATTCCTAGCACTACTTAGCTTCACATAAAAAATGCAAATATTTTACTTATTTTCCTTCTTTTCTTTTTCTTAAAACGATTTCATTTTAATTTTTATTCTTTGTAACAAAAATAAAAGAATGATAAACTAATTACCGTAATGAGTATTTTGGTGTTTATTCATAGTTAACCGTTATTAGACCTCATGATGTTACTTGTCTTTCTTAACTCACTGGATTAGGGGAGATTAATTATTCCGTTATTCGGACCTAGATTCCATCACTGCTTAACCAAGGAAAAATTTAACAAGTCTTAACTCAAATTCGAAGTTTATGAGATGATCTAACTTTAACTTTAACTTTAACTTCAAATTACACTTACGCTCGAATAGATGAAATTTTAACTGTACAACCACTACATCAAATCGACGATTTTGAGACATTTATTTTCGTTGTTATGAATTTAAGGGACACATATAAGTATCTCAAATCGTACGTTTGGAATATTTGAGACGTATTAAACGTCGCTTAATTAATTTAAGATACACGTAAATGTCTTAAATTAATTAACGATGCTTTTTATGTGAGTCATTATTATTTTTCTGGCTAATTAAGTGACATATAAATTAATTCAGAGACTTTTGATATATGTAGTTTCATTTATATGCGACACATAAATATTCGTCTCAGTATTTTTGCCACGTATACTTTTTTGTTGCTACGCATATACCCGTCTCAAAATTAAATTAGTTTTTCTTAACAGATATTTTCCTCCAAAATCAAAATTCCCTGCACCTGCACCTGCACATTTGAATTTCTGCACCTGAATATGGGCACTACGCCATTCTATTCTCAATCAAATATAAAAGCATACTTCAATCAATTATCGCATCACATGTGTATCGATTTATACAATGGTAATCAATCATTCTCACAATCGCAATTACATATGTAAGATATATAACTGCAAGTCTGACAACATAATTTAGGATCAATGTTTGAGCATATTTTGGTATTCAATAACATGGTAACATCCTGCATTTTGGATACATTTTCTACATGAAATTAAGAAAGCAATTACCACTTGTTCAATCAATATCCTATTATGCTCATCCAACTCTTTCTTCTTGATTTCCTTATCATGCCACCTGATGTAAAATCAAATAAGCACAGAAGTAAAATGCAAAATCAGATAAGCACAGAAGTATAAAGATGCCTTCTTCAATAGTAAAGAGGAAATTCACAGGAGCCGCACAAGTTTCCTCACAATGCACACAATGTCCGGACATAAGGATGAGATATACCTTTGCTAGAGCATCTTGTTCCAATCTTTCCATAAGAATAGTTCCAATCTTGCTACACACAGTTAAGTGTTGTTACAATCATGACACTCATTTGCTGCAAGAATGTAAGTGAAAATCATGCATCCTTTATATGAAAATGACCAATGGTAGTACGAGGCTTGTAAATCAGAAATACAATTACCTGGAAGTTGACATTTGATATTGATGTTGAGCTCAAATCCTCTGAATTACATACAACAACCTCATCCCACACTGCAAATGCTTAATTATATATTGCAAATGGAACCTACAATCAGTTCAATGTGCAGAGATGGAAAATGAAACTGCAATACAACACCGCAAGGCAAAAGTAAAAGAGGAATTTAGCTCAAGAATCAAGTTTGAGAAAATAGTTACCTAAAAGGATAAACAATCTGAGAATATAAGCTTCAGTGCATCTGGATGAAAGTACAAAAGAAAGAAGAGAGTTCGTTACCTGTGGCGTCGCTATGCCAGCTTTTTGGACCCTCAATAACTCTTGGTGCGGATACCTCTGTCTGCATCGATGAACCCAATCTGATACAATATTAATTAGTTCTAGTTACATACAAATCAGATAACAAAGTACTGCAGACACAAGAATGGGATAGAATGGACCTGAAACATACCACTTGTGAGCAGCACTTGTTCATGTCCACCAACCAGCAGAAATGAAAAAAAAATACTAGTAATTAATACAGAAAAGTATAAATAGGGTAAAATTTGAAGTAGATTTACTTATTTAAACAAGATGCCAAATTAAGTAGTTTTCAGAACTCAGCCACAGCCTTTGGTATGCTTTTGTAGATAATATGAATTTGCAGAAAAGGATAACGTTTCTACAATAACAGTGGTAAACTCGTAAGATCTTGTTTAGTGAACGATACAGTGATACTTCTACCACATACTAGTGATCTGGTTTCCTGGCTACGTTAACTTCTAGCACATACTAGTTACAAGTTAGGTCGAGAAATTGTGGAGCCTCATTGAATTCTAGATATAACAATAAATCAAAATCTACAAAGCTACTTGTGATTATCTGTCTTTTTATTTCCTGTGGGTCATGAACTAACTGTTTTCTGGAGCATTACATCACACTGACATGTCAACGACTCAACTGGAGAATTGAATTTCATACAAATAGCAAACTGTGAAGGAATTCAGAGTAGAGTTTGAGAAATCCTTACAGCCTTCAGGATATGAAATCACTATCAGTATAATGGGTCGTCTTCTACCAATTCATTACATCTCATGGAGGGAATCATGAAGTGGCAGGCTGCTCCCTTGGTAGTCTTTTAGCAATTTCCTGCAGAAACAATAGAGAAAGGCAATCAGTGGCAATACATATAAACATAAATAAAAATAGTCTACTGAGGACAGTTTGCACCTAGGACAGAGAGCTGGCAGAGACTATAGGGCCAATCTTTCCCCACTCCAAATCGAATTAGTGTGAACCATGGCTGCTCAATAGTGTTTATACTTACATGCTGCTAATAACATGTCGCGGTGAACACGGATGGCACCTCACATGATCAAACTCAGACCAAATCCAGGGAACATGTAAGCGTTGTTGGCCTGTGTATCAAACAATGAACAAGTAAAGAAAGTGAGGAATAAACAAAGCAAAACTATTTTATAATTATTTTATACTGAAATCTGAGTCATCTCAAACCTGGCCAGACACTGACACTCTGTCATTGAATTCTACGGGATCAAATGGACCACCACTAGCAAAAATTGCACGACCCGAAAAAAAGTTACTCAGTTACCTGGTACCAAAGGTCTGTGTGCATATATGTATATATATATATATATATATATAGAGAGAGAGAGAGAGGGGGAGAGAAAGAGAGTACTGTTGGTATATCTCACATTACTCCAGCCGTAAGACTGTTCGGCTATACACTCTGATTAATTGGGAAGTTGGTAACATTAAAGGAAGCCATGGCCTCAACGACCTCTTTTGTGAATGTTTGCTCGACTACAGATGATCCAATAAGTACAGTCGGCTTAATTGACTTAACAACATCCAAGAGATTCCTAATTGGTTCATGGTCATGTGCCCATGGCTCCTTGAAATGCTGAAGTGATTCCTTGCGAGACTTCAGAATCAATCCCTACAGCAGATTTTAACATGGATTGTTTTAACAATTGAATAAAAAAGATAACACAGAAAACAATGTTCTGTTTGGTAGTGTTCTATAAAGTGGTTGCTCTTCTATTACCTTGGAGTCTACAAGCCAAATTTTCTTTTGAGTCTCTTCTATTGGAGCTTTGGTCTACAAAGAAGGATGTATTTACAGAAGTCGTCTCTAGTGATTCGATAATTTCTCCCAGTGTGTAGTTTTTCATACAGACACACAGACACTGTCAGTCGGTTACTCGCACATAGTTTCTAGGGACAATGGCAGAAGTGAGAAAAACTAACAAATAAATGCAGATATCAAAAGCTGCAATTAACAAACAAAATTGTTGTTCAGGTAGCAATGGTGGGAAATAATAGTAGTGAGCAAAGCTATCTATCATATTTTTCTATCTGCTAGTAAAAGTAATTTTAACTGAAACGAATGCAGAAATGAAGAGTTACGAAATAATAAGTTTTGGAGCATTGTTTCACACTATTGATCCCAAGGTATATCTGGTAAGCTGACTCTTACCTAACCAGTTCAATGTAATCATGTTTCAGCCACCAAAATTAGGGGATAACCCCACATAAATGTTCTACTTGCTTAGATTCTTATATTTGAGGCGCTTGAAAATATCAAGCGAATGGCTGGCAACAACATGTAACCATTTGAAATGTTTATTTTCAACAAACAACAGAACATAAATTCACTTCACAGTGGAATCATGTTTCCTTGTAACAAAGATTTGCAAATGAAAATCAATGGGACCATCCTAAGCATGCTTATTTACTAAACATAATTCAACATGTACTGCCACATTTGGTTGGACAAGGTAAGATAGGAACTACAAGCTCTTCTTACTAAAGAACGACGAGCGCAAGATCTCAAGTGCAGTATCATGTCATCAACTTTCTAAGCAAAATTTGTTTAGTGTAGGCAACTAAATGTTGATGTACAGTTAAGAAAACATCCTACTTGCCGATCTAAAACAATGAATACAAACACAAATGTATGAACCGGGACAATTTATATATCCCAACCATTCATTCAATGCCAACATATGTAATTGCACCTACTGTTGTAACTTGGTAATTGGGAATTCAAATGTTTAGGTAATAACATGACTTTCCATCTAAAAAGAAGTTGTTTGTTTATTTTATACCAGATCAGAAACCTAACAGAAACTCCTTGTTTGTTTACAGCTAGGAGTAATAAGCATAAGAGTCCTGAAGCAAATATCGTAAAGAACTTAAGTGTCCAGAAGCAAATACCCTTGCATAAAACCATTTCAAATCCAGTTCTACCTCCCTAAGGACGACATACCTGGAACCCTACCATACAAGAACGACATATATAAAAATTAAACAAAACAAATCACAAGTAGATCGACAATCACTGAATCTAAACAAGATCGAACATAAGCACAACTGTAGAAAACATAATACAAAAATACTTCTGGATTTCATGAATCATTAAGAAACCTTAGCAAGTAACTTGAGAAGAAGTTTCGCTACTTCAGAAGGAAGAACCACATGCCTAAAAAAAGAAAAAAAAAACTATCAAAATCGAAAAAACCATTTCTTCATAAGCCTATGATTTCTCGTAAGAAGAAATTGCAGAGTATGTGTTTGTAAAATCAAATAAACAAACACACCAATTGCAAAATCAATAGAAAAAACATACCATAGAAAATGTTTTATTTCACAGCAGAACAAGCTCAAATCAAGAATGAAAACCAAAAACAAGAAATAGAGATAGGGTTTATACTTGAGTAGAGTCTCAATCGTGTACTTGAATCTTATAGGCTTTGTTCTTGAATCATCATCTGCAGATTCAAAATTAAAATCAATTTCTAGGGTTTACAAAATCAGAATATAGAAAATCTGTAAAATGGGTTTTCATACATGAGAAGATGTAACTCAAACTCTTTAAAATGGGTATAGATTTTTGGTAATAAGCATAGGTTTCTGGTAGATTTAGGATATATTTCTGTAAGGAAAAATAGATATGATTCTCCAGCAGACTTAAAGGCTTTGTGTTCTGGTTTTAATTTATGGAAACATTTGTGAAATGGATCTGATTTTTGGTTTTGATTTATGGCATGTCAAGGTTCATACCATAAACTCTATGAATGGAAAAAGAGAAACGAGCTCTAAAAAGATCTTGAAAGAGGGTTTTTCTGCTTATGAGAAAAGAGAAGCGCTGGAAAAAAGAAAATGAAATGAAAACCTAAGTTTCTTTCTAAAGAGGTTAGTATTTCCGAAACATAACAAAATTAAGGAAAAAAAATAATGTTGGAAAAACCCTAAAATAAATGGGGAACTCAATCTGAACTCAATTTTATGGGACACATATTTTCATTTGAGACGTTTATCTAAGTATTAGCATTAGCAACAAATATAAACGTCTCAAAGAAAAAAATAATATGTCTCAAAATTGGCCATATAGTTTAGTAAACATAAGTGAAATTAGTAGATTTAAGCAATCAATAACTGCACATACGGACTTGACTTTTACGTGTACATTTTCCTAAGTTAACTGTGCATATACTTCATTGCCAAATTTTCTTGTACGATCATGGCTTTTGTAGACATAACTATGCATATATTTTATTTCCCCAAAAATCACTGGGGCGCTTGACGTATATATTGTGTAACACGATCTTTTTGCGCCCATGTCTTTGGTAGATGTAGTTGTGCATATATTTTGCAGCAACTAAATCCATCTTCGCGTCTTGACTCAAAAAAGAAAAAAAATGGTTTAGAAAAGAGAGAGACTTTTAAAGAAGTGAATGATCCAATTCTGAACCCGCAAAACAAACAAAACTTAAAAGTAAATGTCAAAAAAACAGAAAATCTTAGATATTAAGATAGTACTTAGAAAAGAAAAGCAATTAAAGTTGTATATTAGTCTTTGAGTTTAAACAATCAAACCTTGATTTTTCCAAGTCTATGATTTCTTTTGCAACATTGGTTGTATTCCCTGCTGGATCTACAATCTAAGATGTCAAAAGGAAAATAACAACTTAACTAATCAATTCAGTCAGATGTGATACAACAATCAATCGAAAACCACAATTAATCACTCCCCTAAGAGGAATAAGGATGCAGGTACTCTGTGAGTAAAAAAATAAATATATGTCCGTGAAAGAAATATTCTGAAAACACAACCCTGCACAACATAATTTATAGGAATTATAAAATGGTAACAAAAAAGTAATAAAAACACAATCACTGAAAATTTATACATAAGCTGAAGAGATCATTACGATTCCATTTAAAAGATTGAAAAAGATTCAATTAGTGAGGTACGTACATATTTGTGATGATATATAGTTGGAGATGACGAGGAAGACCAATATCAATCAACTGAAAAGAAACAATTAACCAAATTCACTTGCTAGTTGCTACTGAACCTGCACAATGAACACCAAATTAATCATGATTAGAAGGGAGAGAACGACAACAAAACAAAAAGACTACAACCTACAAATATTATTATACTTTCTTTAAAGCAAAATCAATTATACTTTCCTTTCATGCAACAACTATGAAAATTATAAAAAAAATATACAAAAAAATAGACACGGAGGTCTTGCTCATAAAATAAAACTGAAGAGAGGCCTCGCTCACACACGAATGCTTGAATTGATATAATGCCTGAATAGAATAGGTTAATTGAGCGGAGAGTTGTTTCGTTGTACGTAGATAATTCTAACTAAACATCATTATTATATTTTAATACCATGGAAGCATGTGAAGAATTCAACTTGCGAGCGCAGGGTTGCATATAACTGCATCCAATGCAGGGCAGAATGTTCACTAATATCAAGTTGGTAGAGGACCACTGAACTGCATATAAAGAAAAGTAAAAAGTTGTGCCTGATTACGATGGATAAGCCATCCAAGCCAAAACATACAACATTGAAGACTTAATGGGATTATAGTGGTGAAAAAAACTTAAGGAGATACCTGGATAATCAAGGTATGAGAGAGCAAAATCCTAACCAATAAAACCATACACTTAGATCAAAAAAGAATTTGGCCAACTAAAACATAATTTGTTTGGGTTCACAAATTTAAATTGAGAACTTTTCTAACACTATTTTCGTAGGATGGATGTCTGCATAAATATTTAACCCCAGCGGACTCCATATTCGTATCTCTAATTTAAAATGCCAACAAAACAAATTACCACATCCCAAAGCATAACACAAATAACCAAAATGATTATTAAAACAAATTTACAAATGATCCTGAAATAACCAAATTCTTATACAGATAGAGGCAAAAAGAACCTGCCACAACTACATAAATCAATAGATATCTTTAGAAATGATTAAGTTCTCTCTAAAAGTAATGGAACTATTTTGGTACATACCGTCGGATAAATTACGTTTCCCTCAAGTATCAACAGAACTTGTCAAATTAAACCTGGAAACGGAAGTGTAAAAAAAGAGTTAAACCAATGTAATAAGATTAGAGTTATTTATGGAAATTACTCTCCTCATGACAGGATTACTCAACCAGTAAAGTAATTCAAGACTACATATACAACATTTCTATGATTTAATAAAAGAAAAATAGCCAGAACATAACATTGGTAAATTCTCTCGTAATAAATGATGTGTCATAAACAACGAAACAAATGAGAGAGTTACCTTCTTCCCCAACATTGTTATTTGCAGAAGCATTGTTGCTATTAGGAGATGACGCTCCATGTGCTGGAGTTAGTGCTGCAGGTGCAGGCGCCTTTAGCCCAAAAGTAGCAGGTTTCACCTTTAAAGTGATAGCTGGCACATTCACAGTAGTAGGCCCATCATTCTTTTTGTAACTTTCAACTGCATATGAAATTTGATACCAGTAATGAGACTCAAAGAGGTTCCAAGTACATTGATTGTAAGAAAAAGTTGGAATTAAACTGATAGCTGCAGTGCATGACTTCTTGGAGCATCTTCTTGCACCACAGGCCCAGCAGGCTCTGCCAACTGTCGAACTTCAATTTGTACTGGATGAACTTGAGGAGGCTCCTCAACAACCTCTTCCTGCACAACCACCTCTTCCTCATTGTTCAGATGATCATGAACTTCAACACCATTACTCAGCTCCTCCGCAATAGGTCATGAAGTATCTGGCACGGTGAGATCAGGGACATGAGAGGGTTCTGAAAAGAAAAACAATAGTCAAGTCCCATTAGCTATTACAACAATAAAAAAAAAAACAGGAAGAACAATAAGTGAATGAGAAACCAACCAAGTTCTTGAGCCACTGGAGATGCTGTAATGGTTTCACTTGTCCCGTTAACCAACAGGGGCTGATTTCTTTTGAAGCTTAAGATAACATTCAAGCTGATTTCCTCAGTTCCCTATCAAATTTTTGTAACAATACATAATCAATTGCATTTTTATATGAAAAATCCTAAAAGAAGCTTGAAAGTATACCTTTTCAAAGACCTCATTATCTATCTTTCACACTATGTGTTATGTGGACAAAATATCAAGATCCCCAAAAATGTGCAGATGAAGTTATTAATGTTGATCACTTTAACGTAAACAAAGAATCATGAAAACTCAATAGACAACAAAGAAATCTTCATGGGATTTTCATATATGATCAATGTAATGCGAAGAAATAATAGGTCTTACATCAACACCCAAATCTCATATAATGTTGTTGCCATTACTTTGTTTGAAACGGTTGTTTTGCATCCTGCACTATAACTTTCAGCCGATCTAAAAAATGGACCTGAAATTATGTTCATTATCAACATCTGTTGTCATTGAGCAATGAGCATAAATAAGAACTAAAATGAATTATTGAAAGCAATCATTTATCTGGTTAAAAACACTTGGGCCAAGGTGTATAAAATAACCTGTAGTTCAGTAGCAAGAAGTACAAGAGACAACACTGTTCATCATCCCGAAAGCAATCATTTCTTTGTTTCCTTCAATGTTGTAGTTTTTAAACATAACAAAACTTCTCCCTACTGTTATTCCTAACTGCATAATATATGTGTTTTCTATTAAAAAAACATGACTAAACACTTTTATCCTACTTGGGAACCCTATTAGACGTTTTGTCTGAATGGGAGATGAATAAGTCAGCAAAAACTAAATCCATCTAGGTAATCCAATTCAAGAACTATAACAATTGGGCGAAGTAGAGCTAGACTCACAGCAAGATCAATGACGCCAGTGATGATTCCGGTTTTAATGGTTGTCATAAGCTGAGTTGAACCACATGCCAAATCAGAGTAACATGGTGGGTTCAATCCTTTCTTCAATTCCCCCATTTGTCAAGAGAAAATATCATAACCTTATATGTGAACACTTAATTCTTCCAAATAAGGGTACACCAATTACGTATCATTTCACTTGCCATGGCTCAGTTTATCTGAATTTGATTTATACAAACACTCATTCAGATAAAGCTTCACATAATTCGTTTTAATTTGCAACTTTGATAGATGTCATGGCCACGCCAGGAAGATTTAAAATCTGACTTGAGGGTATTTAAGAAGATTGTGTCTGACTCATACTTGAATGGTGAATCCCACTAAGATTGATTTGGAAATGTGTTAAGTATGAGTTCAAATGATAATTAACTCATGATTAAAAACTCTTACCACTTGAACCCCATGTATGTCTGCATGGGTGAGATACAGAGACTTTCCAATATGACTGAGGTTAATAGTGCATTACTGATATCCAAAAGAGCTTTGGTCTTTTTTTTGCTTTGTTTAACTGAAAGTCACACAACCAAAGAATAACATATCAGATGGAACAAACAAACAAAACAAAGATAAAAATCTTGAAATAAAAAGAAACAATGACTTGGTGGGATTGGTGCTAACAAAGAGAAGGGATTGCAGACCAAAACAATCCGTGAATACCAAAACCATTGCTACATGCATCAAAGTATTCACATTCTTCTCTTTTCTCTTTTCTTCACTACTGTTTCACTTCACAGCTAAGAACCAACCAAAATCCATCACTCAATAACATACTGATCCACAACCAAATCTGGGTCACCTCACCCATTTTTCGCCAGAAACCTTTTTTTCTCACTGTCAACAACAGTCGAAAATCACTTCCTAGCTTCACGATAACACCAACATCTCTTAAAATCAGTATTCTCAATGATTTTTCTTACTTCAAATCAAATTCGAGCAAACACCATCTTATCATTCCCCAATTCCTGGACTCAGTTCATCATAGCCACATCATCTCAACATGTTTCTTCACGGCTACGACTCACAAACAACCATTATTTTCTATCTAACCATGTGTTCTGAATACCCATCAAGTAATTAGCTTACTTAAACTTCAATAAAAGAAGTTATCGTGTCAAAATCAATAAAGTGGCAACGAATACAAAGGAAGATCTACTAAAGCAATTCTGGATGGCTTACCTATACGGGTTGCTGCGATAAATAACATGAACTTATGGCTTTAGATATGAGCATGGTAAAACCATTTGAGTGGGGATTCCTCTTAAAGACCCGATGCCATCAATTATATAAAACACACTAATTATATATAGTACTTATTACAAAGAGGATTCCCATGTGATTTCAAAGTAGCTATCCTAGACACTACAAAGAAGGAAAAAAAATCAAAATAAGCAGCAGGCCTGTCGATACTACCAAATCAACATCTTCAGATGAACTTATTTTTCTTATCCTAACAATCAAACATGCACACAAAAATCAATTGAAGAAAAAAAAGACAAAAAGTAGGTTTTCAGACAGACAACCTCAAAGAAGCATAGAGAAAAAATATATAATAAAATCGAATTTTGAGGGAGTTATCAAAACCCCAAAAAGAAGAACCCTGAAATTTAACATCAAATTGATTTTATAATAGATGTTGGAGTTAGCGGCGCTTCCATAAGAATTTATAATTAAGTGTAAAAAGTATTAACAACACCATGGATCTCCCCATCATGATGCACTACATTCAGCTCTATAGCCAAAGGCTTTAAGGTCCCATCCTCTTGAAGCAAGAGAAATATTCTAATAGCATAGGTTTTTGTCCCCGTTGTATTTATCCGATTTAAGTATGGGATTAGTTCGTCACAATTATCTAATATGAACAACTTATTCTTCTCTAATGCCTAAATAACAAATTAAACATTGCATTATCAAAAACAAAAAAAATCTTCAAGATCAATTTCTTCAATATAAGTGATCCTTGGTTAGCTACAAGTCTAGAGAATGACTGACATATGAAACTTTGTTAATGCTAATACGATATTAACTGTCAACCCATTTAAGTTCTTCTAGATGTGTTCTTCGGTTATTGAACTGGTGTAGTTTCCATACAGTACAAAATCAAGTTTACTGGTTGGTGGAACTTATGTGGATCATTATTAAAATAATAGCCACCATTATTTCCAGATGTTATTGTCTGCAATTTAATCGAAATAATATATAAGCATTTAGATTTGTATATACCTTGAGAAAGCGAATAGAAACAGGGTTAACTCCTGCAAGCATTTCACGTCCGAATTCTTCGTTCGTCCCAAGAAAATTCATCCGTTGTAAGCAAACCATTGAGTTATCTTAAAAAATTAGCATAATTACAAATGGATAAACAAAATGAACGATTAAATGCACACATATAAATACCTTGGATCACCTGAGGTTACTCTGCCGAAGGTTCAGATTTTCTTGAGAAACGATTAAATCTTTTAATAACACTATTTTGAAATTAATATATAACGATAGCATTATTAAATCATGTGCACCATTGTAAGTATCAACTTGAGCACATACGAACAAAGTACGACATTCCTTAGTTGTTTCAAACTAATTGATCACTTGTAAGGTTAGCATATTTTCTATTATTGTGCAAAGTTGACTTCTTCCTACACGAATTATACATCCATGTTTGACAGGGGAATGAACATAGAAAATCAAAGATGAGCAACAAAATGCTTAACTCAAAGTTGGCAGTTCCAAGTTTGAGCTTCTGCTTTGCTTCTTCAAGTACATAAATACATCAGGTTCTTTAAATACACAAAGTCAAACTTATTAATTTCAGAATATGTTGATAAACCAAAATCTCAATTGAAGTAAAAATAGAGGCAAGACAGATATGGCTGTACATGGTAGCGGGTTTCCACGGAAACCCGCCAAAACCGAACCGAATTGGCCAAAACCGAACCGAACCGTTTACTAATGGAACGGTTATGGAAAAAAAGTATGGAAACCGGTAGTTACGGTTTCGGTTTTGGTTTAGCCAAAAACCGGACCGTTATACCATGGAAAACCGACTATTTAAGACCCTTGATCTAGTTTTTGATAGATCTAATCTGAACCCTTCATTACCCTTGATATATAATCCCACCCTAACTTTCTAACCCTAGTTCTCTTCTAGTTATGGAAGAATTTTCTTCTAGTTATGGAAGAATCCACTTTTTTTTAAAAAAAAATGATTTTTTTGATTTTTTTTTTGATTTTTATGATTTTTTTTAAAAAAAATTTTGATTTTTTTTTAATTTTAGTTTTCAAAACGGTTAACCGAAACCCGTTGGAAAAAACCGAAACCGAGAGAAAACCGAGTAAAACCGAACCGGCGGTAAATGGAACGGTTATGGAAAAATAATTGGAAAACCGACCTTGCCGGTTTCGGTTTTGGTTTGGCACAAAAACGAGCCGAAACCGGCCATGAACACCCCTAAAGACAGGGTATACAACTACAACTATTTTTTTTGTTTTGTCGATAAAAGTAAATAAAATGAACTAATTTTTATATATGACTTCAACAGATCAAGAGTTGAAAGAAAAACTTACTATTCGGATGATTGACCCACTAATTATATTGGTGGGCAGCTTTTGCCTGAAGACCTATTACTAACCAGTACTAAAGAACAAAATCACTGGGAAACTTAATGAGAACATATGAAGCACTAAATATATTAGATCGAATACATTAAAACTCACAAAAAAACTCCAACTTACTTACCAATAGAAAATTCTCAATGTAGATCAATTGGGGAACTCCACAACGAGTTGCTTTTGAATATAGTTGATGAGAAGTTAGGGATGTAAAAACTAAAACTAAGATTTCAATTGAAATCCTAAGATTTGAATTAAGGTTGGGTTAAAAAAAATCAAAACCTAAGAATTGAAATCGTACAAATTGAATTTGTGTTAATATGTGTTCGTTGATTTGGGGATGCAGAAAGAAGAAAAAATATATGATGGAGAAAAGAGATACCAAGACATATCAAAATTTGGGGTTAGGAAGTTAATGGTTAAGAATGAGTCTGAACTCGATTTGGGGACGAAGAAGAAAGAAAAGAAAAAAGAAATGTCGAGAAAACATCGAGCATACAATTACCCCTGATATGTGAGCAGGAAAAAAAATGTAAGATTTTAGTTAATTTTGATATTATTGCTTAAAATAAACCAAAAATATTTTTGTTAATTTTATTAGGAAGAACGATTCTAAAAATTCAGGCAAGATGCAGTTTTTAACATTAGATAAGTATAGTAGTTGTTGTAAATTTTTTTACATAACAAAAATAAAGTTAAACATACCATTTTTAAAACCATGTTTGAGATCGACACTCCAGATTTATCTAAATATTGAACGTTCGAGATTTTATGAAATTGTGTAAATCCAATGTAAACATACGAAATCAATTTCCAGCCGTCCAAACCCAAATATCAACAATCCAACGGTAAGACATAACAAGTAATGAGGGTCGTCTGTCGAGTGAGTATCAACCACCCACCCAATCCGTACCACAAATTCCCCCATCAACGCACAATACAACACCAAATTTCATCCAACAGACACGAATATCTTCGCTCTAAACCAACGAGAGAGCGCGGTTACGCTAACCAGCCAATAAAAAAAAGGGTAAGCTCCACCAATGCTATTTTTATTCTGGAGTGAAGGATGATATTGAGTATTTAGGTTTTTAATATATCATGTTACTAATTAATATATCGATTAGATTCTATTTTTCGTGTACATCCAATAATATAATTTTAATTTCGGTATGCCTTCCCCCTCTCCTTATTGCAATACCATCTAAGACATTTGAAGTTAATTTTTTAAGCTAAAAAATAAAAAATGATACAATTTTGATCGGATCGTCCGATAAACTTCGATATGAGTTCCAAATGAAAAACTCCAACATTCATTAGATATGAAATCGAATTCACATGTTATGGCTAATTGATATTTATGTTATTTTTTATATTTTATGAATTTTTTACCAGTGTTCCAATTTGTGTTCTGTAACGAATGATGAATCGGTTATTCTAAGTTTCTAACACATCGCAAGGTCTACAGACGGAATACGGAAAGCTGAACAGACCTATTAATTCTTATTGCAAATTATGAGATTACTTTGTGTTGTTACTATATATGTTTACAAGTCCTTAAACCCGTGCAATGCACGGGCTAGTTTCATACAATTGCTTCCCATTTTTTGATCATAAGATGCGCAACGTATGTTATAACTCTTTGGATTAATTGTGCACAAAGGATCCGCAAAAACAAAAGAAGAAAACTGTTCAAGAGGAAAATTTGACTTTCATGTCTAAACTATTTAGTCTACGTCTTGAATAAACTGAATGTACTTTTTAGGCTTTATTATCATGTTGTTATTTTAACCTTACTTTTTTTTCCCCATGGGTAGGGGACCATCTTTTCTGGTGATTTCCTTACACTTAGTTAGGCCGACGAATACTACAACTACCAACAGATACATTTTAGTATTAGTGTTCCTTAAACAAAAGTTAAGAATGTGCTATACACCCGTTACGAAATGGTTGTTTCCATCTCTTGGAATGCACTTACTGTCTTGCAATTCGTTGACTAATATATTGGAATGAAATACATTAGAACTTTGATAATTTAATTATATATTAATTATTTTATTTAAAATAATAAAATTCTTTAATCCTAATAAAATTTTATTAGGTTAAATTTTAAATCATAAATTAACAACTTTGTTAAAATAATATCTTTTTTGGGTTTTAAGGTTATTAATTTAACGAAGTTTTATTGTAATAGAGTTTTTGTTCGACTGGCTGAACGATCTTTATACAAAACTCTCCCCTTACATGTTTTAAATGGTGGGCCCAAAGTTAGCTCCTTGTTAATCTCAAGCGGATGGAGCCCATCCATATGTGAAAGGACGGTCCGTAAAGAACCACCTTAAAAAAATACTAACTACTGTACCTTTAGCCGGATAAGTTGTTACTGCTGCTATAGTTTCCTAATATTCCTCTCCCAAAAGATAAAACAACCAAAAAGAGGAAGTAAATAACACCAAAAATATCTAAGCAAATCCATATCTCTCTGAGAGCAACCACAGTCATGAGATTATACCAAAAGACCAAAGAGTAAAAATTTTATTCTTTGGTCCGCCTCAAACGCAACGAGTGCAGGTTTAAATTTGATCGGGCGATTGTCAAAGGTAGCGCCTGGAGTTGGGCGCACGGCTAGGTAAACGTCTGTTGAAACGGGCGTACACCTATGAATAAATTTGGGTGGGGCGGGCATTTGGTGAACGCTCGAGGGAGGCGTAACCCAAAAGAACGCCTGATGATAGACGCACCCCTAGATGCACGCCCCAGAGACAGGCGCTCACTTAGCCGAAGGCCTGGTGGGGCAGAATTATAGCCAAACGCCCGTCAATTGTTTACACGTGCAGCTGGTTCGTGTGCGGAATAGGAAGGGCGCACGCTTATCCAACCGCTTGAATCATCATGCGCATCCCTAGCTGAATGCGTGTCTCACCAGGCGGATGGCTGGGTGAACGCCTGATGTGGCGGACCAATATATGTTCGTCTTCTTTACACTTCCAAACCATTTTTCTCTTGAACACTCACTAGATCACAGACGAACTTCGCCCACCACACCAATTTGTGAAATAGAATTCTCCAAAATCAAGCTTAACCCCTCATCAAAATTGCAAAGGCTGGGTTGATTTGGTACCAACTATTTCAAGTTACGATTATTTCAAAGGAAGGTAATAACCTCAAACTTTACTATAAATTTTAATGAATTTTAAAGGTTTATATTATTATTTATTGTTTTGTTTTGTTTATTAATTTTGTATATATATGTTTAAAGATTAATCATATGATTATGAAAAAGATAAATTAGGTTTTAGAAATTGTAATTTTGGAATTGGTATAATTCTAGGGTTTACATGTAAATTGGGTATAAAAAATTTATGAGAATTTGTTGAATTGAAGTTAAAATTGATTAAGTAGTTGGTTAATTTGAGTTGGGTTGTGGATAATTTTCTGATTAATTGATTGATATCATTGTTTATGAAATTTGGGAACTTTATTATGTTATTTTGCAAACTTATGAAATTGTGTATGAAAAGATCATAAAGGTCTATTGTTTAAGAGTTTGAGAGATGGATACCAAAAAAATCTAAATCAAACTCCCTCTTTTTCTTCTTATTTAGGCGTAAACCTTAACTCCATCTTTTCTCTCTTCATCAAATGATTTTCTTTGTTGATTCTCATAAAACTTCACGTAGATTCTGAAGATGAACATGAATAGAGTTACAAGATCGGGACAAATTGGGAACTTGAATCCAGCATCAACTGAATCTGGAAGTGGTATAGTTGTTGATCCACATTTCGTTGTTGATTTGGTGAATAAAGAAGTTCAATCACCAGTGATTCATAACGAAATATCTGTTATAAGGAATTGAGCAAATTTGTTGGTCAGGACCTTGACCCGTTCGATTGACGCTGGGGAGTTGATGAGTGTTGAAAAACAAAGATGAGTTCTACAAGTGCTTAAGGAGATATCAAATTTTTCTTCTGAAGAGAATGTTGGTCGCCCCATATGAATGAATTATGGATTTGTTTTACCTAAATGTTTTTATCTTTTAACACTTTCTCGTAACGTTGTTGGTTATGGTGTTGAATCTTATTAGTACTTTTATTAAGAATATGCATCTCTTAATTTAGCTTGAATGAGTTGCTTGTAGTTTGTTTTTATTTTTTATTTAGGAGAAGAGTAGATAGGCGAAAAAATGAGTGCTTGGTAAAAAAAATTCATCTAAATTAATTAATTACTCGAAATTTAAAAAGAAGTTCATAAACATGTAAGATAACAATATATCAGTTAAAAATAAACTGAAAATAACACTATTAGTTCATAAAAGTTGAAACTGAAAATGACAATGTTAATAAGAATGCAAATTTTAAGGTTTCAGGTATTCCAAGAATCCTTTAAGGTTGGCTTATCATTCTCTGCAAAATGGATGCCTTCCTAAGTTCGATGTACTCTCTTGTTAAGACATCCAACTCGGAGACATCCATCATCATTATATGAAACTCGTCGTCTGCTTCTTTCTTTGTGTCAAGTTTTTCTTTCCTAGCTTGTTTTGCTTTAAACTTTGCCTAAGACTCAGCTAGTTTTGATGTACACTCGGATTCTCTCTGCGTTATCTTCATTTTTGTTTGTTCTGCATATTTGGTGTTGAAGTTTTGTTGCTCTTTAATAATAATTTCCATCATTTCCTGTTGGCCACTGGATTTTGCTCTCCCTATTTTCTTCTGTAGTTTCGCCTCTTTTTTTCCCATTTGACGGTTATATGTGTTAGGTATATCGTCTATTTCTTCATCGCCACTGGAATTGTCTTGGCTTGTTTCATGTCTTTCCCATTTTTCCTTGCCGCTTTCAGAATCTTTCTCAGCTTGTGATGAATCGAAAATAACTGTCAATCGTCGTGAATATTTTATATTTTCTAACATAATTGCGAAGCACTTTTCATGCTTAAATCTTTTGCCACCATTAGCTTCCTTACTTTTTCAATCTGATTTTTTTGTATAAAAAGTTTAGTGGAGGATATACAATTCAAAATAATAATGTACGCGACAAAATTAAACGGGTACTTACCTTTGTTTCCAGTATGGTGTTCACGTTCCACTTCCGCCTCTTTTGCAGAGTAAAGTGCCACATCTTTACTTATTCCCTGAAATCGTTTCTGAATGGAGGTCCAAGTGCGCCCCGGTATTGTAGGTATGACTTCTTTCATCCCATTTAATATGCGAGACCATAATATTTCTTCTAATTGATCGGAACCAGTACTACACTCTTGAGATATTGATAAATGTATTTGACACATCGTTACATCTTGAAATATAGTAAAATTTGGACCTCGTGGTTTTGGTGCCATAATTCTAACCGATTTTAAAGATAAGTAAATGGAAAAGAACGAAGTTTTTCTCGTATACAAATTAAATTACAATGGATTAGTAGTATGAAAGTGGATTAGTATTAATCGACTCACTCAACCAATCCATCCATTTATAGGTATGTCAAAATATAGCCGTTACAACGGTAAAAAATCTCAACGGCTATCTCAACGGTTACAATAGTAGGCGTTAGCTTAGAATAACGCCCCACAAACAGGTACTCGATTAGCCAAACCCCCCATAATGAGACGCTATCTTAGCCGAACGCCTACAACAAGTGTTGTCTTAGGAAGACGCCCAACCCTGGCGTTATTCCATGCTTACGCTTGATTCCAGGCGTTCTTCTAGCGTTACGCCTGATGGGGCGTCTTCTTGGATGAACGCCTGATGGGGTGGAGTTTTGGGTAACGCCCGTCTGATGAGACACACGTCCAGATAAACGCCTGTCACTAGACGGAGACCCAGTGTAACACCTGGCAAGGGACGTAGGTTTAGGTGAACGCTCGACTATATTTGGGTTTGGTCCAGTTTTGAGATCATTTTTGATCCCGAATAATAAAAAATCTGGAGCACTTCTCATTTATACTCGCCCCACTACGCTTGGGTTTGGACGGATCAAAGACCAAATTTGAATTTGGTCCGTCTTTTAATCCAATGACTATTGATGCTCTGAAGAACCTCAATTCAACCAAAGGAATAAAACCAACCGTCTAGTCATTTATCTACCTACTTAGTACCTCTAATGGTGGCTTGCACCACATCATGGATAACTACAGAGATAAACGGATACAACGTAGAATTTTTTTTATCATAAATTCTGTTTTTCTACCTTAATTTGGTTCTCTTGGGACGACCACCACTTCCCGAGAGTCCCTCCTATCAGGGACCCTAGACTTCCCAAATGCCTTCATATCCCCCCTTTTCCTCTTTTCTTTATTCCCCTTTTCTCTCTTTTTCACTGTCCGACTTTACCTCGTTTTTTCTTACGGCATACCCCTTTCTCCTTGTGCGTTGGTGTTTTTACGGCACGTAGTATCTCTTCTTTAGCTTGATTCTCCTTCTGTTGGACATAAACAACAAATATATATCGATAAGCTTCGAACACCGCACGAGAGATTTGATTATAACTGTATTTTACATGTAACATGTGTTTGGGAAGAAATTTTCATCAACCCAAAACAACCAAAATCATCAATAAGATTAAAAAGAAAATAGAAGAGATCGTACACAGGATTTAACGTGGTTCAGCCCTTAATGGCCTACATCCACGGGTAGTGAAGTTGCGATGGTTTTATTGATATTTTTGAGGTTACAACTCCAGAAACTCCATTGGAGTTCTGGTTTTTACAACATTTTTCAGTTGGAGAAGAAGCTCTCAGCCGAAGCTTCCTCTCTCTCTTTCCTTCTCCCTTTTCTTTTATACTCCAAGTCTCATTTGAGGTGTCATGTGAAGATGATTCCACGTGTCAAAAGTGTTGGTGACGTGGAAACTCCTTGTGTGACCACCTGTCTACTCTCTCACCTTCTAATGCTTCCATGTGTTCAGTCCAAGTCTATCGGGATTGACCGGATCGGGACAGCACGTTCGGGACAGCATGGTCGGGACAAGATGGATCGGGCACCAGCTGGAACGGGACCGGGACGTCGGGATCGGGATGATGATGACGTCATTGATGACGTTACTTCGGATCGGGTCGGGACGATGACATGCTGATGACATCGCTTCGGGACCGGGACGTCGGGACGTGACGATGACGTCACTAATGACGTCACTGATGAGATCGGGACATCGGGAGCGCTAGGCTTGTCTTTCTTGCATGGCTTGGGCTTTCTTGTCGGGCTTCGGACTTTGAGTGTGGTCCATGGTTTGGACTAGTTGCACTTCAGACTGGTGTATCGGGACACTGTGGGTAGCGGAAATGCTGAGCTACGCTGACGTTGCTGCCACGTGTTAGAGCATCTTTTTGGTACTAACATTATGCCCCCTTTTCTTGAGAGTTGTTTTGAAGAAAAACTCTTAAGAAGATTACCACTCGTCTCGTCTGAATCATAATGTGGTGGTTGATGTTGCTTGTGCTTTTTCATTTTATGTTGTATTTTTCTCCCTGCAAAATAAAATTTTGTATACATATACTGATCGTTAGTTTTTCACCACAAGATTCCTTTGAACCCCGGGTTGGAATTTTTTGCAATGAAGCACCTCCTTCCATGGAGTTATGACATTCGGGATGACATTCGGGATCCCACACATACGAAACAAACCCGAGCCAGGGGTAAGATACAAGGTTGGTCCTAAACGTACCCTTCTTGTTTGTATTACGATTGTGTCGCCAATCATAAGCGCTTTCCAGAATAAGGTATTCCTGGAGTATTTTGTATCAAGACTCTTTCATGGGTTCTGCGACCAATAGTCTTATCATGTCTCCTAGCCACGGAGCTCGGTAGGAACACACACTTAATTTATCTCGGGCATGGAGTAAATTATGTGTGGTCCATCATTTTATTAAGACTCTTACATGGGTCCCCTCTTTGGGATAGACCCATTAGCCTTATCTTGTCTCCTGAACGGAGAAATATCAGTAAGAAATATACCTGAAATGTATATGAGAAGTATACTTGAAAAATCATCCAGATATTTCTCATTTCTCAATTCTTATTTAAGACATATCCCATATTCTTCTATATACATGAGAAGCGTATATAGAAATAAAATATGAAATATATTTTAAATAAGACATGAGAAATATCCAGATGAATATTCCGAAGTAATCGTTGTTTGAGAAATCAGAAGTATACGAATGTAGAAGTATTCACCTTCCGAAAATGATAGGTTGAAAGAGATCCCCATTTTTGAATGATAATTCATATTGGAGCGTTCAGATTGCCGCAAGAAGTATAAGTGGTATCAAATGAAAATTTATATCATGCGAAGTATATGAAGTATCGCCCTTCGAAGAAGTTCAGAATAAATTGAAGTATTTACTGAATATTCTTCGTGAAGTATGAGCCATTTGAAGTATCTATCAATTGTCTCCTTATGTTTAAGAAGTACAAGGCATATAACTGGCGAATAATATTATTTACTTTGTATTAATTAATTATTGAAATGAAATACCTAATTGGCGTGCAGTATTTAGCTCATTTCACAGCTAAAAATTTGATTTCTTTATAGCATGCCCCCCAGTGCATCATTATTGGATGGTGGCCGCATCTCTGAAGTGTCCTTCATAGGTATCTTCACACTTCATAAAAATGTCTTAAACATTTCATAGTATTAAATGGATGCAATCTAAAAATGATCTTCATGCTTTTAATTGTATATCATAGTTAAGTATAAACAAACAAATTGGGATTTTTTCAGACTTAAAAATACATCATATTAATTCAATAGGTTTCTATCGTAGATGATTATGCGATTAATTATCATGATGCATGATATCACATGCGATTCAGATATTATTGAAATCATTTGATCAAATCATACTGTACGACAGTTTGGGAACTATTTTTAAATTTAAAATTGCCACTTCAAATAAGCTCATGATAAAGATGATCGGTATATGTCTTTTCCTATCTATTGAAGTTGTGATGATAATTATCTAGCTATAATAATTTAATTTAATTTAATTTTTTATTATTATTATTATCATTCATTTTTTTTTTACAAAAACATGATATATCAAAACATTTGATTCATAAATGCTAATGCTAATGGATCTATACAGAGCTTGAATGGACATACATATACATACAACATTTATTAAAGGTTAAAGCATAGTAAAATTTGAAAGGAGGCTACACACAAATATCATGTGAGCCTACACAATCTATAATTTGTTAATAGTAGAATGCATAATCCAGCAACTCAAATCAAAGAAATTGATTTGCAAAACATTAATTCAAGAAAACTTTAAGTATTATCCTTTCATCAACTAAAGAAGCAGTCAAGCATAATTCGATTGC
>JAJJMC010029797.1:3639318-3680484 GCA_023531435.1 Papaver californicum
TTCATAGCTAAAGATTTAAATAAAATCCATTTTCAGAGGTGAATGGCTCAGTAAGTTCTGAAATTGAGACTCAACAGGTTGCATTCATGTACAAATATTAAAAGTTGATGTTAAGCAAAAATGTTGATATTCAATAACTGGTGATATCTAATATAAGCTTCAAATGTTGTAGATTAAGCCATTACTTACTATAACATGCATTAGGCACTTAGAAAGTTTGTTAGAGCAGTTGAGAATAACAGACATCACTAGTCGGCTCTATTGCAAGATTTATCCAATTGGCTTTCAGCAATATCAATTAAGCTCTTAAGAAACTGCTAAAAATCAATCACAAAATATTATCCTTATGCTTTTAAAAATCTAAGATAACTCAAGTTGAGATTCGATATACTGTTTGAATAAGTTAGGACATTGAATTCATGTTAATCACCATAAAGCAGTTAAGCTGATAGGTGAAAGATTGAGGGGGTTACAAATACCCTTCTTTCCTTTGAGAACTTGAAAGCCTGAGATGTAATTTCATCAGCTCATGGATAAGAACTTGCAAACAGTAATTTTGTAAGCTTCAGTAATATGCTAATGTGCATTTTTAAGGTAAGATTGATAAGATTGGTGATACTTAGCTTTCTGGAAGTATGGCATCAGCTGCGGCACTTGGTTTTAGCCTTGACTTGTTGTAACTCTGCGTCTTTTTGTAGGTGAATCGGAATTTCATATTTAAAGTGTCTATCCTTTATTTTGCAGATAAAAGTTGCATACTAGGCTTCAGGCATTGATGCTTAATAGGTTCTAGTCATGTATAACATCATAATCTGGGTTTAAGTGGAAACCAAGAAACATATATCTTCTTGTGCTATATAAAAAGTAATAGCAATTGAGAGGTACAAAATGATTGAGATATCAACATATTTCATACATGGGTGACTGTGTGAGTTAACTTTGACCTAAATATTTTAAATAAAATGTTGCAGAACAACTGTAAAAGCTACAGAACTGAATTAAGCTATGGGATTGCATTTTCCTGTTTAAGGTTAAACTGAAATCATGCTAATAGTTGTTATATAGCATAAAAAGCTCTTTTTTTTTTATAGATAAACATAATCCAATTGAAATGTAGAACAAATTAAAGAAGCTTTAAAAAGCTTTAAGAATAGACTTAACAGTTGACTAGATATTTATACTCATGAATTAAATTTCAATAGCTAGATGTAAGCATGAAATTTGAAGTATACTCAAGTAAACTAGAACTGGAATGCTACAGAACATGTCACAAGATGCATTCGACAGACTTTTAACTAGGATTATATGTATTTTAGATATTCAGGGTTACATTATGCAAATATATTAGAATCAGACTTGACCACTTTACCCTAAAGCATGATTTTTATGTACTAAGTTACAACTATACAACTTGACTTAAATACAATCATAAAACAGTGTATGATAGCTTGGGTATTTCTGCCATCCTTGGATTAGTCATTCTTAGGAAATTCATTCAGAGATAACGATACTTAGCTCTTTAAGAGACTTGGTGTGAAAGTTGCAACATTCAACTGTGGGAAGAATTGTCTTCAAGCAAGTTATTGATTGGTATGAGCAAGAATAATCAGATGAGCTCCATCCCCAATTTTTCCTGTAAACAGAAATTAAAAGAGAAAACAATCGACATCTAGTAAAACTAGTTAGTGATAATTTATGAGTTATGCACTGAATTGATGTTGTAAGCTCCAAATTCTTGTGTGCGACAGAATTCAGGTGAGGGAGAATGGAAGCAAAACTTCTCTTTAAGCTCGGTGAGCGAGAAAAGAATCTGGGGGACGCATTCTCAGTATTTCTTTTGTGATTGCTTGAAAATATGGAGAATTGGGTAGGTCTGAATCCAAAACAAGCCTGGAAGCTTCTGTAATGTTATTGCAACAATGCTTGTAATCCTTCCCCCAAATTGTTTTGGTATGACTTTGCAGAGAGCAATGGTGCTTGAGAAACTCTTGGTGAAGAACCGGCGATTCAGATAATCTGTCGAGTACTTAGTATGCATGACTGGAATTGTAAAGCATTGAACATCTTCTGTTAATTTCTAAAGCATTCAACATCCCCTTCCCCGCAACAATCATATCTAACACAAACCCACATTTGTAAAGGGTTTGATTTACATTTGAAGAGCTTTTGAATTACCATTAGAAGAGAACAAAACCCTTATTAGAGAAATAGGAAATTAGGAATTTTCTCAAGGGAAGAGATATGAAATCAAATATTTTACTCCATCCTCGAAATCTAGTTTAATCAGGATAAATTTTCATACTAATAAAATAGTTAACTCAAAATTGTAACGAGTCTAATACTTTTGTAAGCTAGATTTTCTGGTTCAATTATAAACAGATGAAAAATCATCAAATGAAATCATGAATTGAAAACTAGTGGAAATTAAAACGAAACTATGGGTATTAAACACATAGTTATAATGATTCCAAAACTGAAAAACGATTTTCAATTAGGGTTAAAGATAAAGATAACCCTTGATTTCAAATCAAAAAACCATAGGGAATTTTGTTGAAATTCTTCGGGATTTTTAGTCTCAAAAGCTTAATGAAAATGAGATATTTATAGATCTAAGTTATAATCATAAACTGATCAAAAGATTGGAATGGAATTGATGATTTGGTTTTTTTTTTTTT
The DNA here is from genome assembly GCA_023531435.1 of Papaver californicum. NCBI lineage: Eukaryota > Viridiplantae > Streptophyta > Magnoliopsida > Ranunculales > Papaveraceae > Papaver > Papaver californicum. The sequence continues at coordinate 3,641,994 of JAJJMC010029797.1, forward strand.
TTTTTTTTTTTGAAAACCTTTAAAATCAGTTCAGAGAATTTTAATTTTTGAGTTCAAGACAGAAATTGAACTTATCTCAGAATTGTTTGTGGATGAGTTATCTTTGCAGATGCAACCTTTGACGATGAATTTGGTCGATTCTTCACCGCCGATTCATGGTTGTATTATGTTGTTGTCTGAATATCCCTAAATCTTCAATTCTACAAATCTTTGTGTAGCAGGTTGGATAAATCCATTACTCGTCCCTGTTTCTAGCGCCAAATTATTTGGGCAGAAATTTTCATCAACCCAAAACAACCAAAATCATCAACAAGATTAAAAAGAAAATAGAAGAGATCGTACACAGGATTTAACGTGGTTCAGCCCTTAATGGCCTACATCCACGGGTAGTGAAGTTGCGATGGTTTTATTGATATTTTTGAGGTTACAGCTCCAGAAACTCCATTGGAGTTCTGGTTTTTACAACATTTTTCAGTTGGAGAAGAAGCTCTCAGCCGAAGCTGCCTCTCTCTCTTTCCTTCTCCCTTTTCTTTTATACTCCAAGTCTCATTTGAGGTGTCATGTGAAGATGATTCCACGTGTCAAAAGTGTTGGTGACGTGGAAACTCCTTGTGTGACCACTTGTCTACTCTCTCACCTTCTAATGCTTCCATGTGTTCAGTCCAAGTCTATCGGGATTGACCGGATCGGGACAGCACGTTCGGGACAGCATGGTCGGGACAAGATGGATCAGGCACCAGCTGGAACGGGACCGGACGTCGGGATCGGGATGATGATGACGTCATTGATGACGTTACTTCGGATCGGGTCGGGACGATGACATGCTGATGACATCGCTTCGGGACCGGGACGTCGGGACGTGACGATGACGTCACTAATGACGTAACTGATGAGATCGGGACATCGGGCGCTAGGCTTGTCTTTCTTGCATGGCTTGGGCTTTCTTGTCGAGCTTCGGACTTTGAGTGTGGTTCATGGTTTAGACTAGTTACACTTCGGACTGGTGTATCGGAACACTGTGGGTAGCGGAAATACTGAGCTACACTGACGTTGCTGCCACGTGTTAGAGCAGCTTTTTGGTACTAACAACATGAACTGGTAATCTTCATAAGATTCTTTGCGGATTGATAACTTGTTGGCCGAGTGTTTGATGAGTATTGATTGTTCTGAGCCGGAAATAGTTATTTGTTTTGATCCTCTATAATAGTTTTATTTTTATTTAGGCTCTTTCCTAACTGTAGATTGTTGATTCATGGTTGTTCATTGTAAACTAAATTATAAAGGACGTCATATATTGCTCAGAATATATAGAGCGAACATTAAATCTTTCTTCACGAGTCGTAACCCAAACAAAGACTTTTTGGCTGTTGAGAAACCATAGTATTGAAATTTGAAAAGACAATTGCATTAGGTTATACGTACACGTGGCTGTCTAATTTGAGAGCAAATACTAAATTTAATCTGGTGTCACTATATCAGCAGAAATATTTCCCTTTGTATAAGAAAAGTGTTTATAAGGCTGTTTAAAAGGTACCAATTTCCATGGAAGTATACAATGTGCCGACTCCATTAACACACTCACCACTGGCAATGGCAAGTTTAGGTAACATGTAAAATTTGTTAACCCCTGGTGCAATCATAAATAATTAATTAGGATTGTTTTCTAGATTTTTTTCTATCATATCTAATCTTTTCTGTTCGTAGCCTTGGTATTTAATAAAATAAGTTTTAGTATATTAGAAAATGGTTTTTTTTATTATTGTATTGTAAATTGATTCCTCTTTTATAAAAAACAACAAATCACTATAAATAAATCATTTTTAATATAATAAGTAAATTAAAATTTGTTTTTTATGAATAAAATTGTAGTTTTAATGGACTCTAATATGGTATACAAGTTGATAAAACTTATTTAATTAGTAAATCAGGTCAATGACCACTGATTCCAGTATTCCACATTTCGGTTCCACTATTATTAAGTTATGCAAAAGACTAACTTGATAAAGTAATTAATGGGCAAATTAATTTTAATTAAAAAAAAAAGGTAATAAATCAATTTAATTACACATGCATCATTATGTCAGATTTTTCTTATTGGGTAGAAGAAACTGATATATTCAAAGATAACAATAATGTCATGTGTGTGACCAAATACATAGTCAAAACATCTTTTGTTTTTTCAGTTCCAACGTAAGATTTTCAATTAATTATCTTCCTAATAAGAAACAAAATTTGGGTTATAATTAATAAATATTATTTAAGTTAGATATCATTAATTATCATGTCCAAAAATCTTAAGAAAAAGTATATAAACCCATTTCAAGATTCTCAGTTTCTATACCAATCTTGTCTAAATATTTTGGGAAATATTTCCCCTGGATAGAACGAACTTGAGCAAATCAATTATGGGAGGAGATAGAGAAGAAGAAGCAGAAGAAACATGCGATGTAGGGTTAAGTCTCCGGCTTGGTCCCGGTGGGTTCACTTCAAGGTCCACCAATGAAATCAACCAAAAGGCATCGCGAGTTCAACTGAGTCTATTGTGTCCATTGAATCCCAAGGAGGAAATTGTTGATGATCGTCACGGGAGAAACGATGGGGATCGATGGAATTCGAAGACAGGAAATCAAAGTGATCAAGAAAAACATGCAAGGATAGTTAAGAGAGATAGTACTAGTGTTAATAGTAATATTGACAAATATGATCATACCAGTACAAGAAAGAAACTTAGACTCACCAAAGAACAGGCAAATTTGCTTGAAACTAGCTTCAAACAACACAATACCCTTAATATGGTAATCTATCTCTCTCTTTTGATTTCATTGCTTAGCTTTATGGATTAAAAAATTTAGGGGAAAAAATATACAAGAAAAATCTTAATAGATTTGTAAGTAATCTGGCTTGTTTTCTGGTGAAAATGATTATTTACAAGTAATTATTTATGATGTTTTTTTATTAGAAATTTAATAAAGTTTTTATCTTTTTAAAAACATTGAATTCATATTTTAATTATTTTTTGATGATTTGATTCGAACAGATGCAGAAGCAAGAATTAGCTGAAAGGTTGGATTTACGACCTCGACAAGTCGAAGTTTGGTTCCAAAATCGTAGAGCAAGGCATAGTACATTTTTTGATGAAAAATAATAAAAGCCATAGCGGTTATTTTAGTCGTATTAAAGAAAACTTATAGAGTTTATGTTTGGGGTGTTTGTAGGACAAAATTGAAGAAAACAGAAGTTGATTATGAATTGTTGAAGAAATGTGTTGAAAGCTTGAATGAAGAAAATAGAAGGCTGAAAAGAGAATTGCAAGAATTAAGATCAGCTAATATATTTGGACCATCGTCATCACCTTTCTATCCTCATCATCTGCCAAAAAATGCTGCTATCTTAACTATGTGCCGAAACTGTGACAAGGTCTCCAACAAGAGTAGTAGTGAAGGGAAACATAGCAGTACTCTTACTCTTTTCAATGATATAGGTAATGCTAATGATAAAATCTGATGCATGTACCATATAATTATAGGGATAAGAAAATGACAAACAGATAAGAGGCAAAGAAAGAATGTTGTTTCATTTTAGGTAGGTGTGTATTGATGGCCACTGCCATGCCATATATATATATATCTTGCATTAACTGTCGGTGTTGAAATTTTTAAGTGTTTTTGTTGAAGACTTTGATGACCAAATAAAAAATTATTTTGACTTCAGGTCAAATACTTGACCATTAGAAAATTGTGATCTTGATTTGGATGGATTTCATAGTTATCTTGAAAATAGAAACAAAATCATTCTTTTGAAATCCAATGTACCTTGTTAATATTGTTTAGTTTGAGAAGAGATCAAATGCATGCACCGTTATTGCTGCATTGTGTATAGGAGTTGAGCAGGCCACTTGCATACACAACACACATTTGGATACTATTTAAAAAGTTATTTTTTGATTTTTAAAAGTATAAAATTTAAAAATTAGAATGATTTTTAGATAAAAAAAATTAACATTTTGTAAAGTAAAATGTTTTTATTTTTGATTTCTAGAATTGATTTCTAGAAACACTTTTCCAAAAGCAGAAATCAATTCTAAAAATCAAAATCTAAAAAAGTTTACTTCTAAAAGTTATTTTCAAATTTTATTTTCTAACCTAACTTTTGATTATTTTTTGTTCCTAGAAGTTAAAAAGTTACTTTTGAAGGATTATACAACCACCCTTCTTTCTGAAAGTCATCATAGAGTTTGTTGAGCGCTTGCTAATTTCAGAGCCCCTATAAGTTATAAGTTAGAAGTCAAGTTAAGTCCAAATACCAAGATTATTAAGATCACATATTGTGCATAGAGTCTGTGTGGTTATATGGTTTGTCAACAAATAGAATGAAACTGATTTTCCATGGTTTACACTTCACATTGACTATGCAATTTCCAAGTATTTTCAATTATGAAATAGTAGGTAAAAAGGAGGAATGTGCATGGTGGAACTTCCTTGCATTTTCTTAGCAGAACTATATGTCTGGCGGCTTTGAAGATTTAAATCACATTCTGGTTTGAGTTTGAGAGAGATTGATCAGAGAGACATGGAGGCTCTAATGGATTGGAAATCAATGGGTTCCCTTTATGCATCCTTGATGTTTGTAAGAGGTGCAGCTAAAGAAGTAGTACCTCCTGAAGTTTATAGAGCTGCAAAAACTACATTCTTTTACTTCTTTACAAATCTGCAAACAAAACTTGTTACAATTCATATTTCACGAAGTCAAAAATGACAGCGATAACGATATCTTTAACTCAGTTCGACGTTATCTAAGTTCTAAATGTTTTGCTTCATCTAAATCTCTACAGTTGTCGAAAATTAAAAACTTGAAGAAACATACTTACACCATGGTTCCTGATCAAAGTATGGTAGATATAGTGGATGGTGTCAAACTCACTTAGTCTCTTCATTCCGACCAGGCTGAAAAGGAATCTAAGAGTAAGAATTCAACAAGTATTTTCAAGCTATGTTTCGAAGAAAAATACAAGGAGTTTGTAGATTCATCTTATACTCCTCGTATTATGAAAGAAGCTGAAATTTCTAAATTCAAGAACTGAAGAAAAAAGCTTTTTACGAATCGGTCTGGAGATTGGTTGTCACAGGTATGCCAATTTTCTCACCCTTCAACGTTCGATACAATCGCGATGGACCCAGTTCTTAAACAAGAGATAAAAGCAGATTTGAAGAAATTCGTGAACAAATATAAGTTATATACCAGTGTTGGAGCATGGAAGAGAGGTTACCTTCTTTATAGCCCCCCTGGAACAGGTAATGTACTTGTTGGAGAAAATGAATTTATAAATATTTTGTTTTTTAGTCTTGGTGGAAATGGACCTTAAGACCAAATAGTCACTAAGAGACACTAGCTCATTTTCACTTTTGTGAATGAACCTTTAATCCCATATTAGAGAAACTAAAGATGATTTCTTTCTTTATTATCACAAAAATTACATCTAAGGGAGGGCCCTTAGGGTTTAGAAGCTTTTGTGGTTGGGGGAGGACTAAGGCAATGGGCTAGTTGAAGTAAACATACTTTTCACACACGCACAGGCTCGGGTGCGCTTGTGCTTGCGAGCTTGCGGGTGCGGGCATAGCTGAGGTTGGGGCCAACCAAGACTTACCTTTTTGAACAGAATATTTTCATTAAAGAATTTAAAATCAAAGTAAATTTTGTTTTAAATGTGGGGGGCGTCTGACCCAACTAGAATTAAGCAGATTTAAAAGAGAATATTTTCTGACCGTTTTAAATCCCTTTTAAACTTAATGTCCGTGCTTCATGCATGAAATTGATTGCCATTAATTCCCTTCTCTTCTTTTGGCTATAAAAGAAAAATGATTTCATCATTTCAACTTACTCTAGAGCAGGCTACTATCCCTAGCTCTTTCCCCTCTTCTTGCTTTGTTTTGCGCACATTGCTTGTTTATTTCCTTCCATATCAATTGTTGTTGAGTTCGTTGGAGGGTGACTAGTATTGTGCTTATACTAGTCATAACGTGCAATTCTATCCTGGACACATCTCCATTGTTGGGGTATAACATCTCTAATTCTTGAGGAGTACCTGCAGACTATTGTGTTAAGGACAATTTGCTAAGCAGGTGGCCCTGTCCATTGTGTGTATCAATTCAGAGATTTCTTAACCTTAACAATTTCTTCTGTTTAGTGTTTTTCATTGTTGCAGAACCAACAATCTTAACACAATAGTATTCTTCTGTAACAGTGGCTAAAAGTGATGTTGACAGACCATAAAAATTCAGTGGCGAAGATTTCAAAATATGGCAATCCAAGATGTTGTTCTTTCTGAGTTTTCATATGTTGGATAAATTAGTTCTGAAACCTTTTGATGAGACTTTGAATGATGCTGGAAATGAAAGAGAATTAGAAAGTTTGGGTAGACAGAACTATATGGCCAAAAATCATATTCTGAACTGTTTAGAAGATGCACTATATAATTTTTATAATCCAAAAGAAAACTTCTCTGCTTTTGATTTATGGGTTGTTTTAGAAAAAAAATATGAAGCAGAAACTGCTGGAAGTAAGAAGCTTCTGGTAGCTAGGTTCCTGGAATACAAAATGACAAATGACAAATCCGTGGTTGACCAATTCCTTGAACTTCAGCGCATTATTAATGAAGTTATTGCTGAAGGTATGGTGATAGATGAAACGTTTCAAGTGTCTGTTGTGATTGAGAAATTACCTTCTTCATGGTCTGAATACAAACGAAGATTGAGACATGAAACTGATGAAGTCAGTATGGTTGAATTGGGTAAGAAGATTCAAGTGGAAGAATTGTTCTGTTCCAAAGACAAAAACGTATCTTCCGCAAGAGGCATGTCCAACAAGGCTCATGTGATTGAACACAAGTCTTTCAATACTGAAAAGGGCGACAACAAAAAACGCAAGCCTGGTCCGCACAAGAAAGGTACATTTCCGAAACCCAAATCTGGCATTGGTAAAATCAAAGGTGCGTGTTATGTTTGCGGAATTCCTGGCCATATGGCGATGCATTGTAGAAACCGTAAGGACTTTAATAACAAGAAAAACAATGCTAATTTGGTTGAAAGCAACATGAACGAGTTTTCTAGCACGGTGTATGAAGTCAATTTGGTAACCAGTGTGAGAGACTGGTGGGTAGACTCTGGTGCTACCAAACATGTCTGTGGAAACAGAGATATGTGCACCTCCTATCAGAAAGTAGGGGAAGGGGAGAAACTCTACATGGGTAACTCGTCCGCATCACAGGTTGCGGGAAAAGGCAAAGTTGGGATGAAGCTCACTTCTGGCAAAACTCTCACATTGAATGAAGTTCTTCGTGTTCTGGTGTGTTAGACGATAAGGGTTTTAAATTTGTTTTTGAATCTAGAAAAGTTATTGTCACTAAGGGTAAAGATTATGTAGGAAAGGGTTACAAGACTGAGGGTTTTTACAAACTTAATGTAACCTCTGTTGAAAAGAATAAAATTGATTCTTCTGCTTATGTTTGTGTGTCATTAAATGTTTGGCATGGTAGACTTGGTCATGTAAACTATAAGTCAATGAATAAACCGGCAAGCATAGGTTGCATTCCCAAATTTAGTTTGGATAATGAACATAAATGTGAAATTTGCGTAGAATCAAAATATGCTAAAAAATCCTATTGAAAAAATATTCAGAGAAATTCTAAACCCTTAGAATTAATTCATTCAGACCTAGTTGACATGAAATCAGTTCAAACTAGAGGTGGTAAGAAATGGTTTGTCGTTTTTATAGATGATTGTACGAGGTACGGTCACATATATTTACTTAAAGGTAAGGATGATGCCTTAGAATCCTTTAACATATATAAACTAGAAGTTTAAAACCAAACGAGTGCTACCATTAAAACTATTAGGTATGACCGTGGTGGTGAGTATGTAATTCATATAGGAGATTTTTGCATAGAACACGGCATTATACATGACGTAACCCCTCCTTATTCACCACAATCTAATGGTGTGGATGAACGGAAAAATCGAACCCTTAAGGAGATGATGAATGTCATGTTAATTAGTTCAGGACTACCTGCAAAATTATGGGGGAGGATGTCCTCTCAGCTTGCTATGTCTTGAACAGAGTACCCTTTAAAGGATCAGACAAAACTCCATATGAGTTATGGAAAGGTAGACAACCTTCTTATGCATACTTCAAAGTGCGGGGGTGCTTGGCTAAGGTTTTCATTCCTCCACCTTAGAGAACCAAGATAGGAACCAAAACTGTTAACTGTGTCTTCGTAGGGTATCCTGAACATACTACTGCATATGGATTTATGGTTGTAAGTTCTGAATTATCTGAAATTGGTTTGAATACTATTATGGAATCTAGGGATGCTGTGTTCTTTGAAAATATTTTTCCTTTGAAATCTGAATCTCGCATGATGTGTGTTGATCCCCTAGATGTCCCTTCTACTAGTCAGACATTACCTGTACAGGAAGATGAATTTGAGCCTAGAAGAGGTAAAATACTTAGAACTGAAACTTTTTTTGGGCCTGACTTCATAACATGTTTAGCTGAGACTGATCCACAGACTTATAAAGAAGCCATGACTTCTTCTGAAGCTCCATGGTGGAAAGAAGCTACCATTAGTGAAATAGATTCCATTATACAGAATGATACTTGGGAGATTGTAGATTTACCTCTAGGATGTAAACCCATAGGTTGTAAATGGATCTTCAAAAGGAAACGTAAATTAGATGGAACTGTGAAAAAATACAAAGCTAGATTAGTATCTAAAGGCTATAAACAGATAGAAGGTGTAGATTTCTTTGATACTTATTCACCAGTTACGAGAATTACTTCCATTAGGATGTTAATTGCTATTGATGTCATTCATAACTTAGAGATACATCAAATGGATGAAAAAATAGCTTTTCTAAATGGTGAATTAGATGAAGAAATTTATATGGACCAACCTGAGGGCTTTGTAGTGAAAGGTTGTGAAAACAAAGTGTGTAAACTGAAAAAATCTTTGTATGGTTTGAAACAAGCACCTAAACAATGGCATGAAAAATTTGATCATGTAATGATTTCTAGTGGTTTTAAAATTAATAAATCTGACAAGTGTGTTTATACTAAACTTGTGAATGATGCCCGTGTGATTGTATGCTTGTATGTTGATGATATGCTTATACTTGGTAAAAACATGGATGTAATTAATTCCACAAAGAGCATGCTAAATGAGAACTTTGACATGAAAGACTTAGGCCCCGCTGATGTGATCTTAGGGATGAAGATTAGAAGAAATTCTAATGGATATAGTCTTAGTCAATCTCATTATGTTGAATCTGTGCTTAGAAAATATAACCAGTTTGATAGTAAACCTGCTTGTACTCCGTATGATCCTTGTTGTAGACTCAAAAAGAATAAGAGTAATAGAGTTTCACAACTTGAATATTCACGTGTTATAGGAAGTCTGATGTATTTAATGAATTGTACGAGACCAGACATTGCTTATGCTGTGAGTATGTTGAGTAGGTATACTTGTAATCTAGGGCAGGAGCATTGGGATGCACTTATTAGAGTGTTAAGGTACTTGAAGTACACTTTGATTTTTTTTTTTAAGTTATGAGAGATATCTTGCGGTCCTTGAAGGATTTTGTGATGCAAAATGGATACCAGAATCAGAGGAGTCTAAGTCTACGAGTGGATATGTTTTCACTCTAGCGTGTGGGTCTGTATCTTGGAAGAGTTCCAAACAGATATGTATAACTCGATCTACTATGGAATCGGAGTTTATTGCGTTAGATAAAGCAGGAGAAGAAGCCGCTTGGCTAAGATGTTTTTTAGAAGACATTCCTCTCTGGCATAGGCCTGTGCCAGCTATTTCTATACATTTTGATAATCAAGCTGCAATAGTTAATACTAAAAACAACAACTATAATGGGAAGTCTATACACATTAGTAGAAGACACAATTCCCTAAAACAACTAATCTCAACTGGCGTTATTTCTATTGACTTTGTGAGGTCTAAGGAGAATACCGCGGACCCCTTGACGAAAGGTTTGTCCAAGGAGATAGTTAGTAATACATCGAGGGGGATGGGGCTTAAGCTCATTAAATAAACTTTCCATGAAGGATACTCAACCTTGATGACTGGAGATCCCAAGATCAAGGTTTCGAATGAGACAACTAATTTGTGGTGGGTTAAAGGAAACACTATCAGAGAATTTAATTCTTTGTCCCTTCCCTATGGTGTAGACGTGATAGTGTGACTGCATGTGAGGATGACTTTTTATTAAGTCTTAATGAGTTCTATAGTTTCAAATATCTGAATGAGGAAGTGGTCCGCTTCCTATGAGAATTGAGCTGATTCTCTAGAGCATTCTGAGAAACGGGATATGTCCAGGGCCAAAATGGACACAACGACACGAACTTGACAGCACCTAGAGAGATATCACGCGTGGAAGTTATTGATGAACTACACTAAACGATGGTAGTTCAAGACATCGAGTTCACTGTCCATCAAGTAGTTCCGGTAATTTCTCACTAAGCAAAGGTTCAAGACCTTATGGACACATATTGCCTAAGTGGTATTTCTCGCTTTCTGATTTTTATCGGGTTTTCATTCATATGGGGGATTGTTGGAGAAAATGAACTTATAAATTTTTTGTTTTTTAGTCTTGGTGGGAACGGACCTTAGGACCAAGTAGTTACTAAGGGACACTAGCTCATTTTCACTTTTGTGAATGAACCTTTAGTCCCACATTAGAGAAACTAAAGATGATTCCTCTCTTTATTATCACAAAAATTACATCTAAGGGAGGGTCCTTAGGGTTTAGAAGCTTTTGTGGTTGGGGGAGGACTAAGGCAATGGGCTAGTTGAAGTAAACATACTTTTCACACACGCGCGTGCTTCGCACCGAAGCACGCCCGGGCTTGGGCTCGGCCTCGGGTGCAGGAGCGGGTGCGTGTGCTGGTGCGAGTGCGTCTTGCGACTTGCGGCTTGTGGACTTGCGTGCTTGCGGACTTGTGCCTGTGGATGTTGGTGCGGGTGCGACTGTGGTTACTGCTGCGGGAATGAGTATGCTTGCGGGTGCGGGTGCGGGCGTAGCTGAGGCTGGGGCCAACCAAGACTTACCTTTTTGAACAGAATATTTTCATTAAAGAATTTAAAATCAAAATAAATTTTGCTTTAAATGTGGAGGCTTCTGACCCGGCTAGAATTAAGCTGATTTAAAGAGAGAATATTTTTTGACCGTATTAAATCCTTTTTAAACTTAATGTCCGTGCTTCATGCATGGAATTGATTGCCATTAATTCCCTTTTTTTCTTTTGGCTATAAAAGAAAAACGATTTCATCATTTCAACTTACTTCAGAGCAAGTTACTATCCCTAGCTCTTTTCCCCTCTTCTTGCTTTGTTTTTGCGCACATTGCTTGTTTATTTCATTCCATATCAATTTTTGTTGAGTTCGTTTGAGGGTGACTAGTATTGTGCTTATACTAGTCATAACGGACAGTTCTATCCTGGACACATCTCCGCTGTTGGGGTATAGCATCTCTCATTCTTGAGGAGTACCCGCGGACTATTGTGTTAAGAACAATTTGCTGAGCAGGTGGATCTATCCAGATTTCTTAACCTTAACAATTTCTTCTGTTTAGTGTTTTTCATTGTTGCAGAACCAACAGTACTTTCAAAATCTATTATTTAGTAACTCTCTGCAAATTGTGTACTTCAAAATGACTAATTGATTTGTGATTATACATGGCAGGGAAAACAAGTTTGACTGCTGCCATTGCTAATTACTTGGATTTTGATATCTACGACATGGAGTTAACATCTGTTTAGAACAATTCACAATTAAAAAGGCTTCTGATTTCCACTTCAAGCAAATCAGTAATCGTACTCGAAGACATTGATTGTTCATTAGATCTTTAGAACCGAAAAGAGAATAATAATCAAGGATATGATGAGGAAAACAAGAAAACCATCAGTACAAACAATGGAACAAGTAGTGTGAGTTTATCTGGTATTTTGAATTTTGTTGATGGCCTTTGGTCACCTTGTGCCGGAGAGAGATTGATCATATTAAGGACGAATCACAAAGAGAAACTCGATCCAGCTTTACTAAGGTCGGGTCGAATGGATAAACATATTAGTCTGCCTTTCTGTAATATGGAGTCATTCAAAATTTTGGCGAAAAATTATTTGAAAGTCGAAGAGCATGAGTTGATGAAAGAAGTTGAACGAATAATAAGTTCTATACAAATGACGCCAGCTGATGTTGCAGAGTGTTTCATGAGCTATGATGAAGACCCTGACATGGGCATGAGAGATGTGGTTGAAAAAATGAAGAGAAGAAAGGAAATAAACAAGAAGGACGAAGAAAAATAGATCAAACAAAGAAGAGATTGCGATCAAATGATGAAGAAAACAAAGAACTGAAGCGATTGAGATCAACTGGAGATGATCCAAAACAAGATCTGGAGAGAACGATTCCACTGATTAAACAAGAAGAGAAAAGAAAGGAAGAGTACGAAAATGAAGACGAGGAAGAAAACGACTATGCATATTAATTTTGTTTTGAGCAAGTAGTTCGACTATGAACTCATCTGTGAGTGAATTGTCCAGATAACATTATAATTCGGTGTTTTGTGTTTAATAGCTAGTATATGATTTTCGAATATAAGCTAGGCGCAGCCTTCAATGTGTCAAAAGGTGCTACTGCAATGAGGAAGCAACTTGACAATAATAACAAGAGGAGATTTTTGTTCATACAATATGAAGCTATATTACTGTGTGTTCGACAGGATTGTACTTTAGCAGTCAGAATAACACTAATTCCTTATTAAGACATCGATGGGTTGAGGAGACCTAGACCGTAACAAAAGAATCCTAAATCCTAAGACTTACAGCAAGCAGGTAACACGGTGCGGTACTAAGATATGAAAATCCAGAACAAGAAAATCTGGTTCCAGTTCAATGATGTTATTCTTGGGTATACAGATACCTATAGATGCCTTCTCACACAAAATCAGTAATCGAGTTTGGATGCCAAAACATTACTCATGTTTTCGACCTCGGTCATTCTCTAAGGCATTTTGAAGTTCCCCTTTAATAACTCGTGGGATATCTATCTACATACAGAGGGGATGAAAATAAATAAAAAATCTTACTGCAAAACTGATAGAGTACTTTGTTGTAAGACAAGACTCGCGTATATCAGCTCATTCCATGCATCAGGGACACCAGGAAGGCACCAATGACTGCAATCTTGTCGCCTTGTGGAAATCTTAATTTCTAATGTTCGGTTCTTTCCATAAACTGAAGGGTGCCCATCTTTACGGAAGTTGGTTAACTTTGTGACATTTAGAAGTGTTACGGGTACCTTCATTTCACGGAGAACCTCCTCCACGATTGTCATCTTTAAAGGATAAGAATCGAGGAAAGCCCCACTTAAAATGGGTTCCTTCTCCCCGTTACATGTTCCTCCAGAGTCCCAATCTCCACCTCTGCCAAAAAGAAAAAGAATATACAGATGATTTTCTGATATACAAATTGCTGAGCCACAAGCACATGCTCGTTACTTTAAAAATCAAAATTACCAGAAAAGGAAGAAAACCATACTTCTTAAATTTTTATTAAGAATCAATAATGAGGCTCTTTTTGTTGACATTGTTGTGGATATGAGAGTGGATTATGTCAATTATAAGAAGGTGGTCATATTCATTTTACCAAAGCGAGGAGGCTTATTAACTGGTTCAAAATACAAGGGGTGACAAATCCTAACCTGAAATGGGCGGAAGAGTATCCACGGTAGAACACTAACTTCTTGGTTGGATCTATATTTTGATCAATCCATTTCCCCCATGTTGTCATGGATCTTCTATAAGCTTCGACCGCATCAAACTGAGGATAGACAACGTCACCTTCTTTATAGTAATTCTTCCTGTCAGATAAATGACATTTCACACATTCACTTTCTTGATTCTAGACTACATATTTCTACTTTATGCAAAGAGCTCATTTTTTTATGTTAAGACTATCTACAATGAAGAGAAAACAGGTAATACGAAGAAATGAAATCAAACAAGTAATGGAAAGACCATACACACCCTCTAGCAGTCTTTCCATGAGTCCACCAATGGCCAGTATTGAAGACAAGGATGTCAGCCCGCTTCCACCGGTTGGCAGATTTGTCAATTCGGTCTATTGATAGAGTTGGATTTGATTTTCCCTGGGCATTTAAACGGATCCCTTCCCTGACAAGGAAATGAGAACGAACGAAATCGACAGTGCAGTTGAAATCCTGCAGATGTAGTTACAATTGAAAGTTATTTAGGAAACATTGGTTATCTTGAAAGTAGATTGAAACATCTCGGTGGGAAAAGTTTGTGACATGTTACTGAGACTCAAGTAGAATTCATAAACAGCACCAAACTGACAACAAGAAAAAGTTGATCTCGGTTTTTCGTTGAATTAGGTGTTCCACAGTTCTTAAATTCATACTAAACAGAGTCTGGTGGTTACCTCAAACTTAAAGATGTAATATCCTCGCCCTTTAGTAATTTTGTACCCATGGACCTCATACATTTTGCTCTTGTCCAACAGGCCTTCCCGGAGTAGGCATAAGATTGATTCAAACTGGTTCCGGTTCATTGAATCTCCAACCAGCATCAACTTTTTACCTCTTAGTCTCTCCAAGAAGTCTGTTGCATTAAACCTAAGAATCAAGAATGAGGGAAGAAAATATGCACTCTAGACAAGTAGCAGAAAAGATAATTTTGAGTCTATCGAAAAGTTCACAATCCCTTTGAAGTACAGACTAGTGGTGCAAATATGAATTGTAAATGCGTTGAAACAACTGATTAGACATACACGACGAAAACTTGCAATCTATGCAGAGACAGAACAATCTAGACTGCAGCTCATAAGAATTGAATTCACATCGAAGATTTATGGCGCCATCAATTCTGCACACTGGTCATTATATCCATGACAAACATACTAAAATGATCAACTGATCTCAGTTTCTAATCAGAACATTTTTCTGGTACCCAAACAAGCTTATGTTCAAGTTCTTAAAAATGCACTTTATTGCAATAGAGAAACCCAATCTGGACCCAAGTCTCGATGTTCACCGTCTCAACCGGCATCAGCAATTCTGCAACACTTCATTCAAGTATTGGGATTAAAACATGGGTCATGTGTTGCAACTTAATGCAAACTAAAGCTATTTCTCCACGTTGTTTTAAGTTTTTCGGCCTCATTGACAAATAAGAAATACTATCTCATACTCAAATACAGGACACATTAAGTTGGGAAAATTGATCAGAACATCAAACATAATACCCCTTAAATTCTCTCTTCCTAGTTCTGCTCACTAACGTTATGCCCAATAGTTTAAGATGGTATGCATCTAAACTCTACTTCATTACGATTTTCCAGGTACAGAACAGCAAAAAAATCATATAAATATGTTCGTGAACCACCTGTCAAAAGCACCAACAAATGCAACCCCCTAATAAAGTCATCCAAAGAGATACCTTTCTAGTTTCTACCTACTTAAGCTGTATACCAAGAAATTTCACACTCTAGGTTTCTGTCAACCTCATTTTGAATAACTAATTCTCTTTCCTTTAATTGATTATATAACGGAAAGATACAAATAGGTCTTTTTAGATTTAAACCACTGAAGCAAACCCAATTCGCAGTCCATCACAAATCAAAGAAAGCGGTATCTCCCACAGACTAAGGTAGCGCATAACAGAGTTCAGTTTTAGACTAAGTTCAGTAAACACAAGCTGAGTATGCAAATACATAGAGTAAACAAAGAACCCGGAAACGAAGAATATAATCTAGCAGTACCATAGTTTTTACCTTGGAAGGTCACAACCATCAGGTTTCCATCTCCATTTAGTATAATCTGAATCAAGTCTACCATTTCCTTGACAATCATAAGCTTCATCAACATAAGGACAAGAACCAGGTTGATAAATTGGATACTCATCTTCTTCATCTTTTACCCACTTCCCTCTATACAAATCACATGTATCCACCATTTTACCAGAAGAACCCAAACCAGAACCCTTTGTTACATTACTGTCAGTAATTAAATCAAATGGTTGTGTCTCAACATCAGAAACATCATCTTCAGACACTGAACCAATGGTTGTTGTTTCATTTTCAGAGATTGGATCATTGGGTTTTGCTTTATAATCACTTCCAGCAGAGATTGAATCAATGTGTTTGATTGAAACATCAGAATCAACGGGATTTTCTGTATAATTAGCAGAAGCAGTTTCAGAGATTGAATCCACAATGGGATTTGCCACAAAATCAGTAGAGACATTTCCAGCAGCAGAGGTTGAATCAATGGTAACATCAACAGTATCAGTATCAGAAATTGGATCAAGAATAATAGGTTGTTTCGTTTCCTCAATATGATCAGAAGAAGAAGAAACAAGATTATCTCTGTAAAGAGAAAGAGTAGGTTCAAGGGTTTTTTTGCTAAAGAAAAAGATGCTGAAAAGTAATAAGAGAAGAAACAATGATATATACAGAGTTATTGAGAATGAAAAAGAATGGTTTTTCTTTGGTGTTGTAGTAGCCATTCTTGTGTTTGTTCTAGTGTAGGATTCTCATTTATTTATTTTTTTCAGTTTTGGGGAAAAAAAACAATCATTTTCAGATAACATGACCAGATTTAGATTTTTGTGATTCCGTTTTTAACAATAATGGAGCAGGTTTTAGATCCTTAAAAGTGTTTGTGATTGGTCCATCCACCACCATGCTTCTTTTATGTCCCCCATCACTTGAGAATTGTGCTGTTCATAGGGTAACTATTGTGTTGCATAACATGTTATACTTCTGCTCTTAACCGACAAAACAGTAACTATTTTATGTTTCCGCCCGATTGACTAGTGTGACGTGCAAGTTCACATCTTAAAAAATAGAAGTTCACTACGTGTCCCGTTTCTGAGGTATCTTATTCCTGATTTGTCTCCCGATGGTTTAAGGTTCAATCCGCGTGGACAACAATCAACAGCACACTTTTAGAGCAAAAGCTAGGGCCGCACAGGAACGAATCCGATAAAACTGTGGGTTTTTAAACCGAATCCGCCCGTAACAGGTTGGTATACGATTTTTAAAATCAAATATCCGTTCATGATGGTTAGATTTACGGGTTTAGTATAAGAACCGACCGAACCCCCCGAATAAACCGAATTTTCTAGGCTGTTGATTGATATCATTTTGTTTCATCCTAGCCCTCCATCTAAACGAAGATACCCTAAACTAAACCTAGAACTTTCTATTCTCTCATTTTATTCTTCTTCATCTTCTCGACGTCGTTCTATTAGCTCGACTGCCGGATTCGTTGCACCAAGCTCCACTGCCGGCTAACCAAGATTCCAGTGACTCGAGTTGATTATGGGACAAGAACACGACAAACATCAGGTTATTTCCGTACAAATAGAAGAAGAAAGGAAAATTAGAAAAGCTAGGTTTTTGGACAACAAAGGATTCAGTGAAATAATTTAGTCATGGATTTGGAAAATGGTAAGGATAAGAACACGGAGTTTTGTTGGTAACCAAAACAAGGAAGAAAATATAAATCTTGTGTTTCTGAAATTGAGATCGAGAAAAGAGGAAGAGAAAATGTGGTCGATGTTGGCTTGAGCGGAAGATGGTTTTGAAGGAGAGGTTGGGTCTGTGATGGAAGGAATAAACAAGAATTGTTTTCTGATGTTGTTGTGGGCGAATGAAGTCCTCTGCAATTGAAGAAATGAATGGTTTGTTCAAATCAGAGAAGATGGTGGTGTTGTTTTAGGTACAAAGTAAAAGTGGAACATGAACTAGGAGAGGGATTAATGCTGCTGTTTGTTAAGCGAGAATGGTGAATTGAAGTGGTAATTAGATTTCTTTTTTGATTAGGAGAAATGGATTTGTCTCGGATTCGACAACAAGAAGTCATAGAACGGAAGAAATCATGGAAGATGTGTGATGGACCGGAAAATTTTTGCTTTCGACGGGTCGGGTTATGATCCGCTTGGCCAGCTCCAACTTCCCGATTCGCCACTCGAGATACCGAGCTTTCAAATTTTCGGACCAATTCGATTTTTACCAAGCAAATATTCATTGATTTATTCTAAATTGCTTTATCAGCATGTACACGAACTTTTATATTTCAAGGGTTATCGAATCCCACATATGATTTCTATCGTTTTACTGTGAGAACACTACCGTGCCGCACGGTCTTCCACTCGTGAGTGGAATCCTGACAACGCACACCGTGCCGCACGGGTGAGGGGTCATCGAATCCTACATATGATTCTCATCGTTTTACTGAGGACAAAGTATCTCTTGCCAATCTACCGTGCCACACGGTCTTCCACTCGTGAGTGGGATCCTGACAACACACACCGTACCGCACGGGTGAGGGGTCATCGAATCCTACATATGATTCTCATCGTTTTACTGTGAGGACACAATATCTCTTGCTAATCTACTGTGCCACAAGGTCTTCCACTCGTGAGTGGGATCATGACAACACACACCGTGCCGCACTGGTGAGGAGGTGATCAGTCCCAGTGCCAAGGGTAGTGGGATACCAGCCACCGTTTCGAACGAATTTTCTGTCAAACTCACATAACTAGGTCAAGCTCAACAGACCGTATTTTACAAATGATATGAACTACTCAAGAGAGTCAGTAATCATTTCCAGATGGATGGTATGAACTGCCACTATAGGCAATACCATCCCTTTTCAGATGATCTGAATTACCAGGAATGGTAATAATCATCTCTATCACATGTATCAGACAGATGATATGAATTACCTAGTATGGTAATAATCATCTCTTATCGCACATTTTGTACATTTATCAGATGATATAAATTACCTTGGATGGTAATAATCATCTCTCAGTAAGTAGTATGAACATCCAGTAATTGGACTGTAACTACCTCGAGAAGATTGTAATCATCTCCAAATAAATGGTATGAACTTCCCCGCAGCAACCAACACTTTTAGATGATATGAACAATCTTGTGTTGAACCGCAGAGCGGCTGCCTACGTACCCTCTCCGTAGCTCGAAGGGATCAAGCACGACCGTAGTTCGTCATGTATTTGTTTAGATAATATGAACTACACACCTTGGTAGCAATTATCTCTGACTAGATAGTATGAACTGCTTGTCGTCGCAGTAACTATCTCTAGCCGTAGCTATAACTATACCTAGCTTTAGATATCATGGATAGTATGAGTTGCAACACCAACAACAACTTTAGCAGCTATCTGTTGATGAACAAGATATCAACATATTTCTGTGATTGTACCTACCACTCAAGATCAACAATAGACTACAAGATAAGGTATAAAGAAAGAGACTTTGCATGAATCATCCATTATGTTAGTCGAGACTAAAGGGTAATGTACAAACTAACACAATAATATAATATCTTAAGTTAAAAGTACATGTGTATATTGTCCAATTAACATCCACAAAATGTGAAATGAGAATCTCATAATACACTGGAAGCACAACAAGGCTCAAAGGTAGATAGATGACGATACTTGGTCGGAAGGATAAATACTGAAATAGAAATATTTAAATTATGAGAATTGATCTACCCAAACACATTGCATACGGAATGTATCATACGTCCACTACAATAATTTACTAAGCGCCGCGCCAAAGCGGATCCGTTATATTTCAGGGGTAAATGTCCAATATAATAGGCTAACTAAAAAGAGTTTCAGATACACTATAAATCAAAGTGAAAACTGATCTAAATTCCATTCAAACATACCTTCAAATGTCCAATTTAATAAGGGAGTTAATATGATTCTTTGCTCACACTGTTACTAGAAATAACCTTACCTCTATCATTATTGCCAAAGTCAACTTGTTATGTTAGCAATACAAACCATAGTCCACTAACAATTTGGACCACATGTCACTAAGTACAATTTATCTATCACTTAGATAGTTCTCCATTTATTTAATGAGCAAGCAAAACCCAAAACTAGTTTTAAAAAAACTCATAAAAGTTAAGAGAAATTACATTACACTTCAAATAAAATGTTTCACATAAAGAGTGGACTCGGGCTTACTAAAGAAAAGCATAACCACTGAAGACCTAATAGTCATACAATGATGCTGATAACAACAAAGAACTTTGACACACATAACCACTATAACTCATCAGGTACCGTTTTATATGAAAGGGTCCACACACAGATAATTACTATACAAGCTAAACTTAAGGTTAGCCCTTCCTTCTTTATAAATTTCAAACTCCTAGTCCTAGGTGTCTATCATTTCTAAGAAGGCAACAACAGGACCATAGTTCAAACAGCAGTTCAAGAACACATATTCAACTATATAAAACATTCAAATTGCTCAACACATTCAAACATAACACAAGACTTCAACCATATACATGAAAATTCAGGAATATGTCCTGGGAACATAGTCTGATGTCCCTGTCAAAAATATGTCTTATACTTGTAGGAACATGATGAAATTTTAACCATACATTCACAACTACATCAGGGACGTGATATAAAAAATTGAACTGAAAGTGACGGTTAGATATCAAGTAATGACAGATTCTATATGCACAGTTCAGGCTGCAATCCTACAGTCGAATCTGAAGAACATTGCCTATTAAGGTAGTTGCCAAGATCAACTTTCTTTGAAATTTCTACAGCATAAACTTCACTAAAATGGGTTATTCTTATTCATATCCAAGATTCAGGTCATTCCAACTAGTAGAATTTCTACTTTCGTGGGTTTCTATCACTTCCTAGATATCTGAATTCTGTAGCAATGTCACCTGAACCTAGTTGTTTCTATTACATATCCATCTCCGATCATACTGAAAATTTGGCATAGGTTTTGTCGTACTGTAATGTATAACATATCTAAAAATTACTGAGATCTAACGGTTTTATTTCAAACGATGGTACAAACAGTAGTCAAGGTTTTAGGTGTCAGAAAACCCTTCTTCACCTAAAAACCCTAAATTCATATGAACCCTAGTTCACTGTGCTTACAATAATTTCAATTCAAGGATAAGATCATAACAGAAAAACCTAACCAAAACATGCATCAAGCGTGGTAATACCAACCCATTAATTGATATGATTCTCCATGTTCAGTTTTGTAAAAGAATTTATTACCTCAACATAGTTCCCAAATTGAAAACAACCAAAAGAAATTCCCAACCCTTATATGGAACCAGCTAACAACAGCAACATCAGCAACTCAATGCTTTGTATCTCCACGGAATTCATCCCTAGCTGTCGCTGCCCTCCATGATGGTGAAGAGAACTACAGAGACCAACCACAGACCGAAGAGAGAAGGGAAATAAGATGGAATCCCGAGTTCCTCCCCCTCCGTTCATTTTTGTTTTAGGATTTTACCATCAAATAAGATTACTCAATTGCCCCTGGATAGCTCATTCACTAGTTGGTTCCGTAGCATTTACTAGTTGTGCATATAAGCACTACTAAGGGATAACCCATTTGGTACAACATCGGGTTTAACTAAACCCGAGAAAAAAGTTTGAGGCGTCACAAGATGGGTCTTGGCCATTGAAGGATTTCAATTAATACGGTTTAACCCGTAAACAAACAGAACCCGTACGAACGTAATTCGGGTCAGTTTCAAACTGATCCTCATATGGACGGATTGGTAGATGGTTTTGATTTCAAAAACCGTCTATAGACGATTTGGTAGTTGGTTTTGGTTCAGAACCGAACCGACTGCCCGTTGTGCATCCCTAGCAGGCTATAGAGTTAGGGAAGTTATTTAAAATGAAGGAGATGTGCATTAAATATCAAATTTTACTTCATTATAAGGAAAAGACCTCTTTTTCCCCAAACTCTACCGCGATAAGAAAGTCTATACAGGTGAACATGTCTCGCTTAAGCAGAAATGGCTGAGCATAAACCGCTTCACAAAAAAATTCACTAAAAAAAACATCAAATATGAAACTAAAGGGTTAGGCGTGTGATGTTTAGCGGATTAATGTGTAGTTCTCCATTTCCCATAGTGCTAATCTCATTCTTTCAGTTAGACACTCATTTGTTTTGAAAGTAATAGTGTAAAACAATATATTTGAGAATTTTAGAGTTAGAGGAGTTCTTATTATTATATATTATAAAATGATAAAAATATGTATCTTACAGACAATATATAAAAGGAATGAAAGAACCGTCATCATGTAACAAAATGATCCATCTAATCAATCTAGGTTTAGTATCCTTCTTAGATAGAAGATACTTGAAAACAAAACATGATCACTAAAGACTATAACCTTAAAACCTAAGAGATAGAATCTAAATTTATCCAAGGAAAAAAAAATAATGCCTTCTCTGTGGTAGTATAATTCAGTTGGGCATCATTTAGGGTTTTGCCGGCATAGTAAATCACATGCAATAATTTGTTTTCCCGTTGACCTAAAACAACACTAATGGCATAATCTAAAACATCACACATGATCTCAAACAGTCCAGTTAGGTGCCTGAACTATGGAGTCGGTAGTGAGTAAAATAAGCTTCTCAAAAGCCTCTAAACAAGCATCATCAAAGACAAACTTAACATCTTTTACAAGCAAATTACAAAGAGGTCTATAAATCAAGCTAAAATCCTTAATGAATCGACGATAAAAACTTGCATACACTAAGAATGACCTAATATCTCTTACGGTTTTGAGAATCTGTAAATTCTTAATAAGGTCAACTTTGGCTTTGTCTACCTCTATACCCTTAGAAGATACGATATGCCCTAAAAGAATTCTTAATCGAACCATGACATGACATTTCTCATAATTAAGCACTAAATTCTTTTCCTTACATCTAGTCAACACTAATGTCAAATGCACTTATCAAAAGATGAACCAAATACTGAAAAATCATCCATAAAGACCTCTAAAAACCTTTCTACCATGTATGAAAATATGCTCATCAATCATCATGCAACTCTGAAAAGTAGCGAGCGCATTACACAACCCGAAATGCACGCGTCTATAAGCAAAGGTACCAAAGGGACAAGTAAAAGTGGTTTTCTCTTGGTCTTCTGGGGCAATAACAATCTGATTATATCCAGAGTAGCCATCCAACAAACAATAATGACTATGTCCAGATAATCTCTCTAGCATTTGGTCGATGCAAGGAAGAGGAAAGTGGTCCTTCCTTGTGACCTTGTTCAATTTTATATAGTCAATACAAACACGCCAACCCGTGGTCACTCGGGTTTGGATTAACTCATTGTTATCATTCTGGACTACAGTGATACCTGATTTATCAGGAACAACCTGAACGAGGATGACCCACTTACTGTCTGAAATGGGGTAGATATTACCCGCGTCTAACAATTTAAGCACCTCAGTTCGAACTACTTCTTTCATGTTAGGGTTTAGTTGACGTTGCATATCCCTAGAAGGTTTGGTGTCATCCTCTAAATGAATCTGATGCATACAAACAGTGGAACTTATACCCTAATTTCTGCTAAGGTCTACCCTAAAGCTTCCTTATTATCTTGAAGTACGGTTGATAACCTACTTTCCTGACTATTATCCAAGTCTGAGGCTACAATTACAGGCAAAGTGATGGGCCTAAAAACACATACTTCAGAGTATTTGGTAATGGCTTGAGGTCCAACTTAGGAGGCTCTTCTAAGGAAAGAATTAAGGTAAAATTAGAAACTGGTAGTGGTTCAAACTTAGCTTCCCATCTATTAGTATCTAACTCGGAGGTAGAGTCTAACAGAGCATTCACTTGATCAATGGTGTTATCATCGTCAAAATCTAAGCCAAAATGGGATAAACAACTCTCTAATGGATTTTTGGATAAGATGTTTGGTAATGACTCATGAAGTAAAGTTTTTATCATGTTCATCTCCTCAATGCACGTGTCATCTAGCTCATGGGGTGCTTACTAATATTGAAAAATATTCATCTCAATAGTCATATTACTAAAAAATAAATTCATAATACCATTCCGACAGTTAATGATCGCATTTGATGTAGCTAAAAATGGGGTATCTAATATCACAGGTATCTGGATCTCTGGGTCGGGGACAAGTTGGGTATTTAGGACAACAAAATCCACATGATAAATAAACTTGTCGACCTCAATAAGAACGTCCTTGGCAATACCACGAGGAATTTTCAAAGACCTATCTGCTAATTAGAGTATTATCTGGGTAGGTTTTAACTCACAAGTCCTAGATGGAGGTACACATGGTACATAAGTAAGTTCACAATGGCTCCTAAGTTAAGTAACGCTTTTTCTACACGGTAGTTACCTATTATGCAAGAAATGGTAGGGGAACCTGGGTCTTTGTACTTAGAAGTTGTGTTATTCTGGATAATTAAACTTACATGACTAGCTAAAAAGGCTTTTTTCTGTGCACTAAGCTTTTACTTTCGTGTACAAAGATCCTTAAGGAACTTGGCATAAGTAGGAATCTGCCTAATCACATCTAATAAAGGAAGATTGATGTTAACTTGCTTAAAAATCTCCAATATATCATTAAAGTTGGATTCCTTCTTAGTTGGTACTAGAAGTTGTGGGAATGGGGCTTTGGGCACAAAATCGAGCTTATCGGGAACCGTATTGGACTCTTTAGAGACTTTATCAATCTCTTCAGCTACATGCTCATAAGGGTGAACTATAGCATATTCACTATCGGGCATGGTTACCTTATTGTCTACCACTTTACCACTCCTAAGTGTATTAATTACATTCACATGATTTGGTGATTTCTCACCAGAAGATACTTCATGAACTCCTCTAGGATTGAGTTGTGTTTGACTAGGAAACTTACTTTTTTTCTCTCAAGGAATCATTTATCTGACTCACCTGGATTCGTAGATCAGAAATAACTTGTTTGTTCTCCTTTGCAGTCTTATTATTAGCCTGTAAACTTTGTTCAACCGATTGTTGAAACTTTGTAGTGTTCCGATCTAACATGGTGAGGGACTCTTCTAAACTCATGATCTTCTTATCTGAAGGGCTCTGGAATTGTGCTGGTCTTGAAGGATTCTTAGTACAGCCAGAACCTGGGGGAACCTGAGAGTTACTAGACATACCTTGACCCTGGCCCTTAGACCAAGAAATATTTGGATGGTTTCTCCAATAGGTTTTTGAATCTGGGTCAAACTTCTGACGATTATCAAATCTAGTGTTATTGTAAAGAGCATGGGCTTGCTCTTCAACAATATGTCCTTCCCAAAATGACTTTGGCTCTATTCTATAACTAGATTGACTCAATTCTAAGGTTTTTAACCTTTTTTCTATAACTATAATTTTGGCATCTGATTAAAATTTTCTATCTACCATATTGACATTACCTATGCTCAGTAAAAAAAAAATTTTGGGTTCCCTACTACATTCCCATTACTGTTTTTTTTTTGTGGAAATTTTATTCAAAAATATCATTGCCTCATCAACAGTTTTACTGTCAAAACTCCCTATACACAACGACTCGACCATGGCCGTCGTTGGATAATCTAGCCCTTCATAAAGGATCTTAACTAGCCTTACCTTTTCTAGGCCATGATGAGGATATTGTATCAATAAATCATTGAATCTCTCTAAATACCTATATAAAGATTCTCCTTCTTGTTGCACAAATGTGTAAATCTGTTGCTTAATAGAGGATGTTTTGTGTCTAGGGAAAAACTTTAAGAAAAAGGCAGTTATAAGCTATTCATATATGTTTTGATGGACTCAGATGACAAAATATATAACCATGATTTGGCATTGTCTCTCATGGAAAATGGAAACAACCTAAGTTTCAAAGCTTTATCAGTAAGGTTGTGAATTCTCAGGATATTACAGATTTCCTCAAATTCTCTAATGTGAAAGTAGAGGTTTTCATTTTCTTTTCCTAAGAAGATTGGGAGCATTTGTGTGGTCCAAGTTTTCAACTCGTAGTTCGCTTCAATATCAGCTAAATTGATACATGATGGATGATTAGTCCTAGTGGGATTCAACAAATATTTTAAAGTTACCATTTCTGGCACTATCAAAAGACTAGGAGTAACTTCTTCACACAGAGATAAATTCTCAAAACTACAGATTCCAAAATAGGGCTCTCAAAAGAAGGGTTCCCTAAATTCTCGGTTTCAAAAATTGAGTTTGTATTCTGGTCACTGATCAAACGACCAAAAAAATCTCTTCTCCAGGCACGCTCATTAAAGGCTTCAGGCAGCCTGGGCATATAATAGAATAACTCCTAATTGGAAGGAAATTTTAAACAAACACAAGCAAGACTGACTCGACCAAGTAAACTTATTTAATCTAGCAAACTAAAAGCATGATGGATCCACTTATATTATTTTTAGACCAACTTCTATTCTTCCAAAAGGTAGTTACAGTTTTATCAAACCTCTTGGACCAATCCGAAATAGATTAAGTTGATCGAAGAGAAACAAGGTAAGCTCTATGGAGCTTGGATAACCCTACTTCTTTGAAAAATATTTCCTTCGGTTACAAGGCGGCGCAAATAAAATTAAAATTAATCATCCGGATTCTTGAGTTGATCTAACAAAGTAACCAATACAATCCTTTCGAAAGATTTTCCAATAAGCTCGTTACCCTATCGGTCTTCTTTTTATTCAAATTTTAAGGCTTAGGTTCGCATTAGGTAACGTGTTTCTAAGACGCGCAAGAAGGATACAAATGATAAAATCCGAACCTTATCTTGTATGGCTAGTTCTTGCCCTTTACTAGAAAAAAAATCCATATTCAGTTCTTCAACATATATGCATACGAAGAAATATATTAAACCCACTTGCAGGGGATTCGTGGGTTGATCGAGTCTTACCCCCGTACCAGACGGGGGATGAATCAATTGTAGTCGACTCGGGCCACTGACTCATGTGTCAGTGTACAAACCCAAGGTGTTGATCGTTTCAGAATAGTGGTAAATAAAATTAGATACTGAAACTAGTAGTAAAGAAGATTAAATTAAAATTGATTTAAGATTATGGAAAGAATCGAGACTAAGGATTCCACCATTAGCCAATTTTTCAAGTGATTTAGTACTAATAATTATCTTGCAACTCAAACATTCATATGATTCTAAATATTGCCAAAGTTAGATTTTCAAAATAATAATTGTAAATCAAAAGTATGAGACATCAATAGCCCTAAACTAAGCATGATCCATCAAAAGAAAACATAACCAATTGATAAAAATCATTATTTCCAAATTTAATTCAAATCAAATAATCATAAAAGAATTGCAAAAAATATTTAAATAAAAATATACCACTTTATTATTGGAAAAATGGCTTCCTCCGTCGCCTCGGCAATGGGGTCTAGCTCCTCATGTCATAAAAACTCTCAAAATATGTATTCATGGATCAAAAATTGTTCACAAAGATGAAAAGAGTGAAAATTGTGTAAACAGAGAGTTTACAACGGTGTAATGGCGTTGCAGACAACTGTTTCCACTGTTACAGAAGAGAAAGTGCTTCCGCTGAAGATAAACGTTATTGTTCTGAAGATATCTGTTGCAGATGGGTTGGAGAAACCGTCACAACTGAAGATAAACGTAGCAATGTGAAGATATCCGTTGTTGTTCAGTTGAAGAAATTCTCGCCTATTCCCTGTTCTTCACCACAGCAGCAACAACACTTTTTTTTCTGTTTTTTTTTTTCAATTCAAGCTCTCCTATTTTTACTTGATATATTTGCTTTATATATAATCTACAAACCCTAACAACTTATCCTTGATAGATAAGGAGTCAAAACTCTATCCATAACCAACTATGATTCCTTGTTTATCCGGAAAATAAATTTTTTTTACTCGACAGTAAACTCGATTCCAGCCTGTTTATTAGATATAATTGACGTGTGGTTATCCCTTTAGGTTTCTGCTTCAATTTGGAGTAATAGAAACGTGTTTTAATCCTATGAAATCCGTTAACCAAATTCAACAGAATCTCACGCGTGAAAATATGCTTCCCGCCTTTCTCGGATTTGAAAGGAAGAGAAGGGGTGCCCTTATCCGATGTGCAGGTGCCTATATCCAACTCCTGGCTGCCTTTATCAAAATTTCCGGGTGCCTTTAGTAATTTTTCCCGGGGGGTGCTATTAACACTTTTTGAGCCGCTTTTTTTCACAAATATTTATTTTCCAAAAATACCTATAAAGACATAAAATCACACAATAAGTACAAAATTAAGTACCAACAAAATATGAAATTGAGAACAATTTAGACACAAAAATGTGTCTATCAGGGACTGAGACAGTTAGCAATAAAACGATCTAACTTTCTCCAATAGATCGATCAAGGATTAGGACCGGTAACTCCACCAGTAACAATCTCTATTGGTGGTTCTTTAACTCCACCGTCTATATCAAGGTTGTGAAATCGTGTATCACGGAACAATTTATGTTTCATTTTTAAGAATTCATTCATATATAGAACCATGAATCGAAGACTCATGGTCGATTTTTATACATAAAATAAAAATTCATTATAACTCAATAATTAGCTTGAGTGATATACTTTTAAATATATTTATGATTTTGATGTAATATATTCAATAATTGTGTGTTATATATTAACAACCGACTGCCACGATGGTTAGATGGCCAATCTAGTGTACCACCTGAGCTCTGAAGTTCGAGTCTGCATAAAAACTTTTAAAAAAGCATTTAAAAAAAATGAAAAAAATGGAGGGAAAATACGATTCAAAATTTCAAAGTACGATGTTCAGATTCGATTCACCCATACGAGTTGAATCGATTTTCAAATATTAGTGGCGTACATGGCGACTCGTAAATAATAAAATTTAAATCCATTAGTGTTAACATAACCATAACCATGGAGAATTGATCTAATAACCAAGGTCAACATAACCATAAGTTTCTAAAGATATTCAAATCGACTCAAATTAATCAAGCCACATGTTGAAACCAATTTAATGAAAACAAAATTTTAGATATTAGTAAAATGTAAAGAAAAATTTATGTTGATAGAGTTCCCAGCAGAAAAGCTTGTACCATTAGTGTTAGTAGACCAGGGATTTTGAAATTTTTTTGATGTTGATTACCAGTTTGATGTTGATTTTCCATACTTTGGATAGTAGCCATGAAAGATTTCAAGAAGATTATTGAACAAAAATGCTAAAAAATATTACCCCAATCAAGAATCATTTTTTTTTCGAAAAGCGATTAAATTGAAAATTGATATCAAAAGAAAGATTGAAATCTGTAGATGTCGAAAAAGATGA
Source organism: Papaver californicum (assembly GCA_023531435.1). NCBI lineage: Eukaryota > Viridiplantae > Streptophyta > Magnoliopsida > Ranunculales > Papaveraceae > Papaver > Papaver californicum. The sequence goes on from JAJJMC010029797.1 coordinate 3,671,233, forward strand.
TGAATCAATGAAAGAAACAATTATTGAAAAAAAATTTAGAATTTTAAATCATACCTATCTGATACCATGAGAGTTTTAAAGGGAAAAGATTCTTATTATTAGATGTTGTAAAATAAGAAAAATCGGTATCTTACAGTACTGTTACAGCCAGTATATAAAGGGAGTAAAAGGAAAGTTGCCATGTAACTAAAAGAGTCAAACATAAGTCAAAAAGAAGACTTGACTATACTTAATACTATCTCACGGTCCTTGCTCTTAAGCCTAGTTAGTAATTCGGCGTGCGATAAAAATTCGGATCGATAAAAATACATATACTAATCGGTTGAGTAAAGTGTAAATTCGGATAGTTTCTTTTTATGATCAAACCATAAATTTTTCATTCCATAAGAAACGTTTACATGATGATGGTTTTAAATAAAAACAAGTACATCATAACATGAAACAGATACAAAGAAAGATACAAAACGTAAATAAATTGCAAAGTGAAAGGACGATCTACAAGGATAGCACCCGAATCTTGTACTTTGAGATTGGAGAAGAAATGGTTCTCGAAATTATAATTCAACCATTTAATAGATTTTCTTGGAAAAAAGATGCTCATATGACAGATGAGTGATTTTCCCAAAGATTCTTCATAGTAGCGACTAACCCGAAACTCTAAATCTATTTTTCTGATGAAAAAAAACTTAATCTTCGCCCCTATTGAATCGCCGGTGTACTTTTATCAAGAAAATTAAATACGAACAAATTTGATTAATTATACGGTCAAATATGCACAATATGATAAAAATTCTGAAATTTGTGTTTAATACGTCTCACGTGTACTAATGTGGCACAAAAATTTCGGTATATATTAAGGTTATCCTTCAGTTTGAGAGTTCCTTTATTTTTTGGTTACGAAAAAGTCTCTGAGATTGCAGGTATGCAATCTAATATTAATTTTCTTTGCTTTCCATTAAAATATATTATGCGTAAAACAACTATTCAAATTTGAAAGTTTAACGAAAATATATGTTGATGCCTGAGTTTTTCAGGTCTATGAGGATGCTAGTGATTATTGGGTACCAAATGCACGACCTAGATTGTGATACCATGTTTGTTTTCTTAATTCTGTGAATATGACTCTTGAATGAGCTGCCAAGGAAAAATTGCATTGCTCAACAAAATAATGGGATGTTACTCATCATAGTTGATGTACAGTTTCTTGTTTTTTTTCCCTGTTAATTTGAGCCAAACATTTTATGATTCCCTAGATTCAAGATATTAATTAGTTGTCGAGCCAGAAGGTTGATGAAATCATCAGTATATGTATGCGACTAGATTGTGTGCCATCAACTGATAATTTTCAGAGAAGGTACTATTAATGATGCAATTGCTTACTATATTCTTGGTTTATTTCATGAGTTCAACAGCTTTCCACTTCGTCTTTTGAAATTCTATTTATGCTCTTAGATAATCTGGGCGCCAGGTGATGTTGTATTTACCAAAGATAAACACTTAAATGTGTGAATGGAATAAGTTAATTCAGTCATGTATGAATGGAAAAAGTTAATTCAGTCAATGTTGTTCGAAGTTTTCATATATAGAAGTAACATTTCGCCTATCCTTGTCCAATGGTTTTTCTTATGTTTTAGGGGGTATTATGATGGTGTGTTTTATCTAGTATACAATCTCAAGAGACTTAAGCTACTTTCCTTCGTATCTTTTCACTTAAGCCATTTCAGTTTTAGACCATGAACTTTATTGGTTTTGCCTACTGCATGAACTTTATTATATATTTATTGGTGCAAACATTCCACATAGATTTGGGAAATTCATTATTTATTTATTGGTTTGCTATTTAATGGCTACCGAACTGATTATCCTATGATTCTAGGGTACAAAGTTTCAGCTTTGATTGGTTGTTGAAAGCATCAATGCTAGATAGAAGGTGGGTCTATATGTGAACAACTAGCTTATTATGCTCAGGTGTGTCTCAGTATCTGCATAGATTGATGACCATTGATTCTTACTTTTTTTTCTTAGTGGTAAATGACGCTGCTTCCATCATGGCATAAGTAAAGATATATTATTTCTTCCTTGTATGATACCTATACATATTTGGATTGTTAACTTGGGTTCTTTATAGAAATATTAAGCAACTAGATAGTTCGAGTAGAAAACAATCAATGTGGGTATATAGAAGTTATATATTGAAATGTTCAAATATTCCAATCCTTTGCATTATTTTTCATGTGTATTAACTGTGTAGTCTTCTTCTTGTGTGCTGATTAGGCTCACTATTGTCTGTCTGCAAGTAATTTGATTGAATAATATGGAAAGAAACATCTCCCTTTTATCAGATGGAAGTATTAAAAACTAAGATACCTATATAGTTGGTAGGTAAATCAAAGATAACATAGCCCATATATTTTGTTTCACAAATGGTGATGGATGTGGGACCTGTCATTTGTCAACTAGAATACATAAAACATGTTACTTTGTCCAGATCTTAATAGTGTTAAGCAATCCATTATTAAGTATAACTATCATGTGTTAAGCAATCGTAGGTGAATAACCTCCCGGCATAACAATCCTTTGAATTTTTGGCGGGTAGGGAGTTTGGTGTTGATGGACCAAGGATGAGTCCTCCTTGCCATAGTTTCGTAGGAGTCTCTCCAGACCTTCATGGGTGACAAGATCGAGTTATTGGTACTTCCATGGTGGTCGATCATGAATGATATGAACTTCATCGTTCCTTTGTGTCTTTGACGTTCCGGCGTCAGTGGTTACTGTGAGGCTGGTCCTGGTTCGCTCCGTCAGGCAATGGCATTGTTCTGGGGAGAGTCGCTCTGTCAGGATCTTGAGATAAACGAGTACCTCCTTCTGAGTAGTGGCCATGTCCACCTGAGTTTTGGCGAGGACTTCTTGTGTCTTCATCAGATCGCCTATATTGAATGAAGTACGAGTATTATCGGTGTCTTCAGCGGTTTTCTCATCGAGAGGAGGTGTAGTAGTAGAATTGGTACAGGGAGGTTCAGTAGCAATATGCGTGTTTTTAGAATCAACACCACCAGTACTACCTGAACCAACAATAGAGGTTGTAACCGCTCCAGACCTAAGATCCACCATTTTTAAAATAACTGAAAATTGGCTTTTATAATCGAGAGGTTGATCTCCCGCTGTGGTCGCCAATTGTTTTAGGGTGAAAACAAATGTACTGCAAAGTGATACTTTCAAGTAGGTTCGAGAGGTCAAGCTCGAACATGATAAGCCTAAACCAAGAAATGGTCGTTCACGTCCTGTTTCGATTACAAAAATGGAAAGGATTAGGGTAGGTCTTAGGGGAGGGAAGCAAAGAGGGTTGAGAAACATCGGTAGTGTGTGAAGAAGAATAAATTATTCGTAGAGGAATCGCTAATTCTATAAGTTTTGGTTTCTTCAGACTGATTGTGTGGATGTCTCGTTCTGCCTTATTTCGAGTAGATAAGAATCATCTATTTATAGTTTGAAGAAGACACACTGATATTCTTGTAAGTTTTGGAAGTTAGGGAGAGATAGTGAAGTGATGATTATGGATATTGTAGTTGGGTAGTTCCCAGAAAGTAGGGAAGACCTGTCTGACCACTACTCCTCATTCTCTCAACTGCTTTGTAACAGCTCACTTCTTGTTAACTTCTTGTTCGTGGGGGTTGTGTCACCGCCCACGTCGTAGACCTCCATACCAATACCCCAATGAGAATCCCGCCACGTTGTGTTTGATGTCTTGTGGAGATAGTTGATGCGTGTCGTTTGCGCACAAATTAATTAAGATATTTCCCACTAATACTAAGAAGTAGTTTATTGGTAGTAAGGATTGTTCCCACGAAAAGCTGTGAATTGTTATTTGTCTTTGACTTCTTATGTAACCAAGAGGGGGGGATTGTAATGAATAAAACTAAGTAAACTAACGAAAGAAAATAAAAACAAAGTAAATAAAGATTGAGATCAAAGTGAGAAAATACTGATTAGAGGTTTCATATTCCGTCACCAAACAAGTTCTTCAATCAATTATAGATAATGTTCAATCCTTCTCGTACCAATAACCCTAGAGCATCCTATCACAGGCTTACTCCAGCAAAACTCCTATTATCATCAAAGGCGCAAGAGACACTATTTAAATCCTTTTCAACGAATAACTTGGCGCAAGAGCCACTCAAGTTTAACCCAATGAAAGCAATGGTCTTCGTGATTTGAGGTTATTCTAAGCAATCCGGTGCAAGATCCACACAGATTTAACCTAGGTTAAGCTTCTACACATAATCGCATGGAAACATCCCGTCGTTAACAACTATGTTGTGCTACTTGTGAAAGGGTCTTTCGACAATTCCGGATATCAAACCCTAGTCTAGATTTAGATATAAACACAAGACTATTCAATTTGCAACTTGAACGATCAAGTCTTCAATCATACATGGCGATATAAACAGTAGAACAAAAGCGATTAAAGAGATCATTAACATTAAAACTAACCAACCATATTGATTTACATGTCTAGGACTTCCAAGTACATCCCCAACCAAAAGAACAAAGTTACCTACTCATGGATTTACTAAAACCCATGAAAAATATACAAAGAAGAAGTATGGTTTCCCCCTAAGGGGAAAACCCTAGGTTTTTGATGTACAAGATAAGAGATTACTTAAGAGATATGGAATATAAAATATAAAGATGTTTTGGATGATTTGTTTGAGCCTTAGATGTCTTCTTTTATAGCCTTAAATGCTTGGATTTTTGAACGTATAAATTTTACAAAATTCCACTGTGTATTTTAAAAGCTACGAAGATTTTATATTTTTTGATATATTTTTAAAACAATTATATTTTTGTGAATATGTAAATGTAGGTTTAACGTACCCTCGAGAACATATTTATAGTGGTAGTTAATATTAAAAGTCACTAGATTTGTGTCCGTGCCATTCACCGGGCATACTAAATTTATTCTTTTTTAATTTTTTTCTCACTGAAACTGTGTGAGTATATTGCGAGCTTGTAAATTATAAGATGATTATAGATGATCTCGTGCATTATACAATGAATTATATACTTCCTCCGTCCTAGTTTAGTTGTTATAATATGGTTTATCATAAAGATTAATAAATTATTCAGAGAATATTTTTTTTCCTCAAATACCCTAGACTAGTATTGATGTTTCTTGTTTTTAGAACCGCTAGTTTCTAGAGAGGAGTATATAGATAAGAGTATTTAAAAGAGTTGTCTCGAAATTTGAACACACACCTTAATCTAAATTAGGTGTTGATTTCAAATTAGGGATATATTAGGGAAAAAATGGAAAAAGATAAACTATATCAACTAAATTATGATAAAAAAAACCCTAATATAGTAACTAAACTAGGATGGAGGGAGTATATTTTGAGTGAGTGTATGTGCACCCCAGGGGAAGGAATTGTCCACTCAGCTCAACTTCCCCCAAGCCTATTTTAGTCTATCTAAGCCTATTTTAGCTTTGATAAGTGTAAGTACCTAAAAATTTGATTCTAGGCAAAACAATATAATGTAGAAGTAATTTATTTAGATTCAGAAACCAAAATCATACAGAGCCATCCTAAACCACGATAGTAGCTGTTCCGCCCTGCTTCGGTCACGATGAGAGGAGATGGGTTGATCTTAGGGGAGGGAAGCAAAGAAAGTTGAAGGAATTTTGTGTATTGAATGGTGTGTAGAGTTACGAAACTATTGAGAGAAATCACAGAGCTTATGAGAATTGTAAGCTTGTTAGCATTTTGAAATGGGCTAAAGAGCCTATTTATAATAGTTTAGGAACACACGTACTTTCCTTGTAAAGTTGTGGGATTAATGAAGAAGTGGAGAAGTGGGAATCATGGGGTTAATGGCTTAACTGCCTTGGAATAATCTTTGGGAAACCATGACTCCACTTCTCCATTAATTGCTGCAGTCTCACCACTACTTTGTAACTTCCATTTCATGGGGAATTGCTACGCCCATGTTGTTATAACGCCATACCAAAACCCATGATTAATCCCCCCATGTGTTATGATTTGATTTCTCGTAGGAATTATTGGAGTCGTGGAATCAGGATAATGCTAGCAAAAGCGAAAAAGTTTGAAAATACAGAGAGGGAAGAGGTAGTGCTAAATGCGTCTAGGCTAGCATCATTGGCGCTGAAGATATCGCTTACCAGGCCAGCGTCGACAGCGGTGGAGCTAGCACTAGCGCTAGCGCTTACCAGGCTAGCGTCGACAGCGTTGGAGCTAACGCTAGAGCTAGCGCTTCTAGGCCAGCGATGTTAGCGCTATCGTTGGAACTAGCGCTAGTGCTAGCGTTTCCAGGCATGTAGTACTATTGGCCATGGTGCTAGCACTTTATTATCTTTGTTGTCCTTTTTGACTTTTCTGGCTTTTTTAGCATTTTGGCACATGTGTGTGCTACTCATTGGTGTTGGGAGTGTGGCTAGGGTTCGCTAAAGCTGGCACTTGCTAGTGCCATGGTTATTGCCTATGCACCACTAGCTTTGATATTTATTAATTTCGTGGCCATATTTACGGCATATTTAGATTTTCTTAATTAATGAGATTTATTTTTAGCATTTTATGCTTAACTTTTATGCAGTGCATACAAAACATCTTCAAGAGATTCAACTGTGGAAGTTTGCAACTTGAAATTATGCTTGACGCGACTATGTAATTAGATGGTATGCATCTAGTTCGTGTTATTATTCAGATATGGCTTAGCCTCTATTCTGAACGGTCAACATATTCTGTCTTATACAAATGGTTTGCATAGATGCATGTGAAATAACAAGGACTTAATTGATTACATCTCTGAAATTTCTGTGATGCGTATATATGCAAAAAGAGCTACAAGGCTAATTTATCCAGGAGCTGAGTATCCCTTCCCGATTTTCTTACACAATGTAGGATAAAAATAATATTCATAATTCTGATACTTGTCAGGAAATTATGCATATTTTGTGCTTATGCATCTTGGAGAAAAACAATATTTATAATTTTATTTCTTGTCAGAAATTCACCATCAATAATAAGTTCAAAAGGTCTCCCATGACAATATTTCACTCTTTGTCCAGTTGTGGCATGGGTAGGAAAGATCTTTTCCCACACGTTCCAGTAAACCAATCTCCATTTCAGCCCAGTGAGAGCTGACTTGAAGAGGTAAACTCAATTTCAATTCTTTAGCTAGATTATTAGATTTGCATTTAATAAGTTTATAGTATCCCGTGTTATTGCATGATTTCGTGCATTATATGATGATCCCGTATTACGCGTCAAGTGATTACAAAAATTCAAATTTTATTGGAAACATGTGCTACGTACCGGGTCCGGTGCAAATGGTTTACACTGCTCTAAGATCCCAAGATAGGACATTTGATGTTAATATTATACTTACAACATCATCAATATTCACTAGTTCACACATCTTTTCAAGATAGTTATGAAGCATCTTAATTCGGAATTATTTTGAGATTATGTTAGTTTTTTTTTAGCCACAAAGCTGGTTGTACGACGGTAGTTTTGCACTGCATATTGTAGATCTAATATTGACATATGAAGCATATAAGGTTTATGGCTACTCAAATAATTGTGCCATCTGGGGGGACGAATCCACAACTACATGGTTGAAAACCATGTGCTCTACCATTTGAGTTAAGATAGCAAGTATCATCACCTAATGTAAGTAGGGTTTGATATAATAAGACTTAATAAAACGACACTTAATGCATATAGGCATAAAGGAATAAAAAACAGAGAATTTACCTTAAGTTTATGTCATTCTTTAGAAACAAAATGATGAACAACCTCCCCTTTCGAGAAAATAGAATGTAGAGGTCCTGAAAGTTGATTAATCCCCCATTAAGGAACCTGGTAGCCAAGGAAATGCTAACCATTCGGACCCGTCTATAAGGTACAGTTACATTACTTCTGATAACTAAATCTGCCCCACCGATGAAAAAACAGCGTAGCAGTCAGTTGGCGAAAATATTTGCATGATCATTTTTTTCCCCTTGTACATGACATTAGAAATCAAGAGTTGCATTTGTTTGTAAACAGGGAAAGTTAAGGGATGGGAGAGCAGTAGCTGTCAAAAAATTGTCCCTAAAATAAGAACAAGGTGAACCAGAATTTCTTGGAGAAGTGAGGATGATTACGAGTATCCAACACAAACTTGGTTCGACTTCTGGGGTGTTGTTCAAACGGGTCTCAAAGACTTCTTGTCTATGAATACATGACGAACGGAAGCTTGGACAGTGTATTATTTGGTCCGCGTCCGTATCAATTTTACTTCTGCAAACATTATTCATTGATAAGCTGGGAACACTGATTTAGTGTACATTGGAACAAACAAAAATACATTTGATTTGACTTAATTAAACATTTTACATGGAACAACAGGAAAGGTTGAACATTTCCTCAATTGGACCACGCGGTACCAAATAATTCTTGGCATTGCTCGAGGTTTACAATACTTACATGAAGATTCACATATACGGATTGTTCATCGCGATATCAAGGCAAGCAACATTCTCCTCGGGGAGAGATTCTAACCGAAAATAGGAGATTTTGGGTTAGCAAGGTTCTTTCCCGAAAACGAGGCGTATTTAAGCACCAATTTTGCTGGAACCCTGTAAGGCTTGTTTATCTCGTTACAACTAATACAAATAGATTTCACACAGTTTTTAGTTCGCTTGTTTAAGTGCATAGAACTGGATCTTGCCGTGGTTGTGATATCAAACACATACAAATTGGAGATGATTATTCATTTTATCTCCACTTGTGGTGCTTCCAGGGGCTATACTGCTCCAGAATACGCCATTAGAGGAGAATTATCGGAGAAAGCAGACATTTACAGTTTCGGAGTTATAGTCCTTGAGATCATCAGCTGCAGGAGAAACACCGATCTTTCTTTATCTATGGAAATGCAGTATCTCCCGGAATATGTAAGCCATAGTATTAATCAGTTTTAGTCTTTGCAATTTTGGCTTCATTTTTTTATGAATGTCTATTTTACTGGAGCTGGCCAGATATTTGGCTAGTAATCACCTTTACCTAGTTCGCACCTTATTTTCACGTAGTGTGTTAGATAGTCATACGCCTCATCGGTCTATATGTGATTCCCAGATGAAAGTGTTAGGAGAATGCAAAGATAAGTCTGGACCGTCTGGTGTAGGGCGATCAATTATCCTTACCTCACTTTGCATATTGTTGCAATTGAAATTCATTTCTTTTCGATTTTTTT
>JAJJMC010029797.1:3683034-3710537 GCA_023531435.1 Papaver californicum
GGGTTTGACTAGGAATTTTTTTTCGTAATTGGAGTTTTGAAAAAAAAATGACCTTTTTTTTTCATATTGAATAAGTAATAAGAACGAGAGGTGTTAAGCTTTTTATCATCCTGGCGTCGAGCTTCCGTAGAACCTCCCATATGGTATCGCCATAGCAGTAGAGTTTAATCACCAAGTTCAGGATGGATTTGTGTAGTTTCTCTACTCCTAGGACACCTGAATATTGAACCGGTTGTGTCACAATAATTCTAATTTTGAATAATAATTGGTAGCAATTAAATAGTACCTACCAATTATGTTAAAAATTAGGAACACAAAGGAAGTTACGAGACTAATCGGTAGATAATAATTAATTCAACCTACCGATTATGGTTGAGATTCTTTAGAAATGAAGAACATCATGCATAATCCGTAGACAAAATCTAAGTTATACCTACCGATTATGTCCTGCAACTGTAAACCCTAAAAATAAATCGATTAAATTTTTGATTTCAAGCAATCTAAACCCTAAAATTGATAGAAGCTTATATAATTTTATCCATTTTTATCGAAGAGTTTAAACTTCATATTCAATGCTCAAATCTACTCCAGGTACATCGTCTTCTTCGTGATGCTCAACTTCATCTTCACAATCTATTACTTGGTTTCAAATAATAAATAGGATTTTTTTCCTACAGAATGAGAACATAATGAGAAGAAGAAGAAAATTTAGTATTATAGTAAAGGGTAACAATGAAATTTTCTATTTCTAAGACCCCCATATCCACCTTCTTTAGATGAGGATAAATTAGTAGCCCCAAATTATTTTGGGGTAGTCCTAAAAAAATCCAAGTTTTTTAAAATATGAGAAAAACTCAACTCCGCCTATATAATATGGATGGAATATTTTAAATTTTTATCAAGGGTATAATGAAAAAATTTACATCTCACTCCATTTCTCAAACTGCGTGAAATACCAATTACCTTTATTTAACAAAGACGGAGGGAGTAGTTAAATTTGAAATATGTCAAGGTTAAGATCGTTTTAAAACAAAAACCTAATTGTTTTTCCATAAGTCACCCTCAGATTCTAGATACTCCCTCTGTCTCAGAAAAAGAGATACTATCACTTTTTTATTTTAGCCAATTTTTTTGGGACGTAGGTGGTATATAATTTTCTAGTTAAGGGAGTAGATGAAAAATCTAGAAAGAAATTCAATTTTATGTTGATATAGTGATTTATTAAAACATAGGTCCTTCTCAGTTGTTGTATTTCATCGATTCATAGTTAGAATTTCTCTTTAGATTCAAGCCACTTATTTCATATTATTCAATTGGTTATTTTTCATAGCGGGGTTTTGATAACGATTCGTTAAGTCACGAGAGTTTTGAATTCCTAATTACAAATTGGATTTGAAAGATGGTAAAATAATGTATTGAGATTGATCGCACCATCGTGGTCAATCATCAATATTACTATGCTCTTTGTTATTTTAGGACTGGTTTAGTTTAGTTTATCAATATGCTCTTTTCTCCTTTAATTCCTTTTCTCTGGTTACTGGTTCAAATATTACGAATCATTTATCTCCTATGTTCATGTTGTAGTATTAACTTTTTTTCCTTATTTAATTTCTAATTACATCTTTCAATTATTGTTTCTGTCCTGGGTTTTCTTTCTAATGGAAGGCTATTTTTTTGGTTTTACAGATCCTCTTGATATAATGAAGAGCATACAGTTTTAGACCCTTGTGAACTTTTTTTTACCTGTTCAGTGACATTATTTTTATCTCCAGCAATATTGTAACCCATCATCCCAAGATGGTTCATCAAAGTATGTTAAAGTTTGCATCTCCGTATCATGTTCTTGATCAATTTTTTGATCCTGAGTTAGTTCACTTAGTTCATCCATTTCGTTTAAGATAATTCAAAAAAAATTCATGATTTCAGTCATCCTACTATTTACAACCGTGATAGATCGCTTATTTCTCACCCCAGTTAGCTCATCTGACTCATTCAACTAAGTCGTTTCCTAATATTTCCATTAGTGGGAAAAATATATTCTTCAACAATTTTTGGTAATTGTCTCATTTATATTTATCTTCTTCCTAACTCAAGAGTAAAAGTTTTCAACAACCCACAACCTCTCATACCCAATATAAACCCATGGATTCTTTTTCTGCAAACCAAGTATCTAGTATTATCAATCAAATGGAAAATACCAGTATTCGTGGAAAATATAAAAAGCTTATCCGTAAAACTGTTGATTCAACTAAAAATTCAAGTGAAGCTGCTAATAAACGGTCTAATTGTCTTGTTGGAAAGATATTATCTGTTGATGTTATTGAAAAGAATGAGCTAAAAGGTGAAGTTAACCTTCTTTGGAAAAAGTACAAGAAGAAGGAGATTAAGGATGTAGGAAAAAATCTTTTTATTTTCAAATTTATTTATGAAAAGTACCAAAAAGAAATCATCACAAAGTCTCCATGAACATAAAAGGGATGTATGATATCCTTGAGAAAATACACCACAAATATTCCTTTGGGAGAGTGGAATTTTAATCATCATAAATGGAATTTTAAATCCAAGAACATGCCTCTTGAGCAATATTATGTTGTTGTTATTCGGTTGATGAAGCCTTAGCAGATCTTGGAAAAACAATCTCCATTGATCCTAAGAACTGCAGACCCAGGTATGGAAATATGGTCAATCTATAGTGGAATTTGAGCTTACTAAACCCCTAAAGGTTAGATCTAAATTCTTCTTAACTTGTATGTATGGATCTTTACCTAAAGGAACAAAATTGAACAATGGGATTTTGTGAGACAAACTAGCCAAAACTACAGTCATCCTTGGATTTTTCTTGGAGATTTGAACTTTATTCTCAGTAACTCTGAAAAAAGTTAGAGGTATTCCTAAAACTCAATCTTTCATTGATACCGTCAAAGATTTAGGTGTTAAATTTTTATTTATTTTTGGTAATCCTTACCCATGGATTAATAGGAGACATGGATATGAATTAGTTCAAGAAAGAATAGATAGAGTCTTCGAGAATGATATTTGGTTCAAATTGTATAAGACATCTCATGTTTATCATCTAGCTCCTATAGTCAGTGACCACGGTCCAATTATGTTAACTAGCTCTAGAGATTCTAATCCTGTTAGAAAGATAAATAAATTTAATATACGTTGGCTAAGAGACCCCAGCTGTGAAGATATTATTGCTGATAATTGGAATGCTACTACTCAAGGATCTTGTGCACTTAAACACAAAAGCATCCTGAGACATGTTAAGTACGTTTTGAGATATTGGAATATCCACTCTTTTGGCCATATCCAGACTCACTTTAATATTATCAATAATCAATTAGAAATCCTACATTCTCCAGGGGTAATTGATACCAATGACACTAGAATCTCTATAATACTTATTGAATTAGAAATTGGAAGAACATTGAGGAATAATTTTGGAAGCAGAGAGCTAAAAATGACATTATTCAATTTGATGATATAATTACTAGATATTTCCATTGTAGAGCTAATTATAGTAAAAAGAGAACTCAGATAGAAATTATCCAAGACTCCGTCGGCATTTGGATTACTGAAAGAGATGGTATTACTACTAATTTATTTCAACATTTTTCTGGTATGGCTAGGACTAGTAACCCTGCTAATAGTAGACAGTTTTTTGAGTATATTTATCCTTGTATAATTGAGTCTAACAATGCTTGTTTGCTTAGAATGCCTTCTTATGGTGAAATTAGAAAAATTGTTTTCAAAATGAAACTATGGACATCTCCAAGTCCAGATGGTTTCCCTCATGGATTCTATCAACAAATGTGGAATATTATAGGCAATGACAGTGTTAAAATGGTGCAATCCTTTTTCCATGGAGAGTTCATGCTCAAAGAAAATAACCATAACTTCTTATCTTTGATACCAAAAATAAATTGCCCAAAAAATACTACTTATTTCGGACCTATTAGCCTCTGTAATACTTCTCATAAAATTATATCTAAGTTACTAGATAATATACTCAAACCTTTGCTAAATAAGATTATTAGCTCTTATCAAGTTGCTTTTGTGCAAAAACAACTTATGACAGATAACATTGTAACTTCCCATGAACTTGTTGATACAATGAAAAAGCATAAGTCTAGAAAAGGTTTGTTAGCTATCAAAATTGATATGAGTAACGCTTTTGATAGAATTGAGCGGTATTTTCTTAATGATTTTGAAATGTATTGGTTTTCATAATGATTGGTGTCAAATAATTATGCAATGTGTGTCAATTGTCTCCTTTTCTGTTATTCTTAATGGTGCTCCAGGTGATCCTTTTAGACCATTGTGGTATTTTGTCTCCATACCTATTTATTCTTTATATGGATGAGTTTTCAAGAGTCCTCATGCAATATGTGAATAATAGTCTAATCGATGGGATTAATGCGTCCAAAGATAGTCCTCCTGCTAGCCACCTCTTTTTTGCAGATGATTGCCTGATTTTCACAAAGGCTAATCCTAAGGAGGTAAGACATCTAAACTCAATAATAAAAAGTTTTAGTAAAGTCTCTAGACAATCCATAAACTTTTATAAGTATGAACTTGCTTTAGTTCTGAAACTTGCATCCAGTATAAGAATGCTAGAACTTGAATTCTTAACTTTAAAAGAATGGGACTTCATGTCTTGGAGTCCCTTTACTTCTTCAGAAAAGCAAGACTGAAAGTTTTTCTAGTATACTTGATAAGTTTAATGATAGGTTATCCACATGGAAATCCAAGCACTTAAATCATCCAGCTTGAACAATTTTTACTCAAACTGCCATAGGCTCTCTAGCTACTCACTAAATGTTTGTTTTTCCTATGCTAAAAAAGTTAGCTGATAGAATGGATTATATCAAAGAATATTTTGGTGGCATAAAGACAACAATACTAGAGGTTAAAGAACTGAAACTGTGTTGCTAATTCTAAGTGTAAGGGAGGTCTTAATATTAGGAAATATGCTATTTTCAATAAGCTTTAGTGACCAAGCTTGCTTGGAGAATAACAGAAACATTTTCCTTTTTTGAGTTCGACAAATGTTTCTAAACAAAAAAAATTTGTTGCGCACAACCCAAATGTTTATTATCAAATGATATCCGAGGGGCTTGCAGTCATAGTAGAAATTCCATTTTCACTACGATTAGTATCATTTTGCAGGATCCTAGTGCTATATGGGTTCAGATTCTTAAGCACAAATATTTTGCTAATTGTAGTCCTCTTTCTGATGAGGTAAGTACTAATAAGAGTTGGATATGGAAAGGAGTTTGTCATGGTTTAGAAATTGTCAAACAAAATTATTGTTGGGAAATTGCTGATGGTAAGGATATATACATTTGGAAAGACGTGTGGGTTCCTGCTCTAGCTTATATGTATCCTCTACTTGTTATTCTGCTAATCTGCAAAAATTTTCTCAATTGATTGATAGATATACTAGAAGTTGGACTTGAATGCTCTTAATGATTTGTTTCTACTGATGTTATGGAGAAAAGCTGTAAAATTAGGATATCTCTTATAGGAAATAATAAAATTAGATGGTCATGGAAAAAAATGGGCAGTTTTATGTGAAATCTTCCTATAATATTCTTCAAAAAGAATCTCAACGACATTCTCCTATTTACACTGTCTTATTTCCTGAGAAAAGACTATGGAATATGCAGCTTCTTCCTAAGGTACTGCATTTTCTATGAGGTGTATCCAGAAATGCCTTCCCACTAGGATAAGATAGCAAGGTTTGTACCTAATATTGATGATACCTGTCCTTTGTGCGGTAATTGCAAGTGGAAATATGCAACATCTTTTTATATAATATTCTGTAGATAACATAATT
Organism: Papaver californicum; assembly: GCA_023531435.1. Classification (NCBI taxonomy): domain Eukaryota; kingdom Viridiplantae; phylum Streptophyta; class Magnoliopsida; order Ranunculales; family Papaveraceae; genus Papaver; species Papaver californicum. The sequence continues at coordinate 3,688,877 of JAJJMC010029797.1, forward strand.
TGGTTTGCTATGGACTCTTCTATTTTGAACATGATAATTAAGTACTTTTGATTTCACTACTTAGCATGTTGATATGTTTTTTTGTAACCAATCCACAAGTGCATATTTGGAAGAAATAATAAGGTTTGTGGGATGTGTACTTTGGCATATTTGGAAGATCAAATGTTATATTGTCTTTGAAAAAAAATCCAATTTTAGACCAACTGAATTCATTATTCTGATAAGAAGTTTATCTCAGATATTGAATATGTCAGAATTCCAGATAATATCCTTGTTACTACTAACTTGTAGATAAAAAAGTGGCGTTCTCTTGTTGAACTTGCTATCAAAGTTAACTTTGATGCCTTTTTTATCAAACATAATCTGCCTATTGGTATTGGAATAATTATTAGAAGCGGTGCAAGTGCATTCCTTGGAGAAAAATATGATAACTCAAAAACAATAGATAATGAACAAAGATAAGCGATTATAACACTTGAGGAAGTTAGTTGGGCCAAAGAAAAGAATATTGTGGTTCTATACTTGGAAGCAGATAATAAGAATGTTGTGGATGATATTAATGGTGCATTTGGAAAAATAAGCTGGACTACAAATAGTGTAATCCAAGAATGTCTTCTTTTATTTAATAGTTTTGATAGTTGGACATGCTCTCATGTTAAAAGAGAAGCAAATGGAGTAGCTGATGAATTAGTAAAGTTTGTTAGAGCTAGTATGAAATCTGTGTGGTAAGATTACCGTCTAACATTTCTCATTGAAAAATTGGAGAAAGACAATGTAAACAGTTATTTTTCATTCTAATATATACCTTTTCTTATATAAAAAAAAGGTTAAGCGTATGAGACAGTTCATCGTAATGTGGATCTTTCATGTAAGGCTGCAAGTTTGACACGCTGAAATCAGAAGTAACCAGAGGGTGTAGTGCAGTCAAAGGAAGTAGTCAAGATGCATTCAAATGTTGGGTGTTTGACACAGACCTAATTACATGACATGAAAATTACACGTAATTCCTACTACCTCCAAAGGGTTATATTGAATACTCACCTTTTGAGGTGTGCATTGAATACGACTCTCTATTACACCCTTCAATTATAACGTTGACAAATATTGACCACTTATTTTTATTTACATAATTAGCATATGACCTGTCTCGTAACGGCACATGATCTTTTATATTCCTGTTAATTTAGATTCATATGTTGAACAAATGGTTCTAGATCAATCTTAAATAATTCTTATAACAATAAAATATTATCCATAATTATTTACTTTTAATTTTATTTACTTGATGTATTTTTATAAAAATTTATTTTTAATACGACTTTCTTTTTATCAATTAATGGCTCCAGACTTCAAAATATTTCACTCCATGTATAAAGTTTAAGATACATATCGCATGGATTTTATTATTGTTTTAGTTTGATTTTTCATAAATCTCATTTGTAATTCATAATTGGAAAATGTAAATTCTATGATTACTCCCTAATTGTAACACTATATACTAAAATAAAATACATCAAAACTTAAATGATAAGTTGTATGACCTCCGGTCTTCATTTGTTTCCTGCTATCTTTGGCACAACTGTAGAATGTCGTTGTGACCCTACTCACTTATTCGATGTTTTTTTTCAGATAAGTTTTGTTTATTTCATTCACTCCGTTTGAAATCATTCAAATCTAAAATAAACAGAAAATATATTAGACATTAATGAATTAAATTAGTATGCATGCTCAACCGTCCGTGCACCTTCAGCGGGGGATACTTTAGGATTTGACACGCTTTTGACATGTCTGAATCCTTACGGTTCATGGGATATTCTAGATGATTTAATAAGTGTTATAAAATAACAAAAAAAATCTCCATTAAAAAAATACTAAAAATTATATATACCGTCAACTTTTTTTTATGTATATTGGATATTGATTTCAAGATATACTATATTTGTTTTTATCATATCTGAACACTCATTCGATTCATCTGGAAACAATAAAGTTATTCTTTTTGTAAGAGTACACCTAAATAATACCACATAGAGATGAATGAAACTAAATACCGGAGTATGTAAACCGATGCCCATATATTTCACTAATTATCCTTGTGATATTATAATCTTCATCGCAAATGCAACATATATGGATCGGAAATTGACGTTTTTCAATTTGCATATTCAACTTTGAGGGTGACGGCTAAAAAGTTATTCATCTTTGCATTAGAAATGTGAGAAAAATATCTAATATAATGTTTTTGAAATCAAATATCCAATAGAAAAGGGGTATTTGTGCAACCTGGTTCTTAAGGGTGCACAAATGCGTACTCACAAATTATGTATTCGAATCGTAAACTTAATTAATTATAATGATTTTTGTATTACACTCATAATTATGTACAGTACTTCGATTACTATTCTTCCCGGCACCCCATATATATCATCTACGAGTCAATATATGAGTAAACATTGAACTAACTAATAAGCCATTAACACTTTGAAACTGCTAATCGATCAAAATCAAAATAAAAGCAGCAAACCTGAGTTTTTAAATTTCATAGATTTATCTGTGCTTACCAAACTTAAAAAGATTTTGCTCGCCCCTAGCAGATTTTAATACTTGGAAATATCAACCGTTATCGTGGAAGTTCTCTTCAGATAGCCATCCGGATAGTTTGCAAATGATAAAGGGATATTTTCCTGAAGCTTAAAAATCACCAAGCCTTTAAGTGACAAAATAAAATTAGTACACCACCATTATCTCATACATCATAGTCAACAGAAATGCAATTGCACCCACAAAAGCTACTTCTCCTATCAGTCTCATCATTTATAAGACTACTATAATAACCAATTAAAAATGAATCCACATCATTAGACACAACTTTAGCTGCAAATATAAAGAATTTATCTGTGTAAGTTACTTGTGCATGAAATGACCGGCCGACTACTATAATAACCAACTAAAAACAATCAACCAAATTATAATCAGAATCAAACAGATTTTTTTTTTAATTGTCAAACTATCGAAAACAAAAATCTTAAGTGAAGGAAGAGATATTATATGCGAACATTCGAGTGGATGTGAGAATGGAAAATGTCAGCAAGAAATTACATCAATTACATATAAAAGTAACTCACATCAATTACATTAAGCACTTATTAAGTGTGCAATTCACTGCCAGAGATTCTTGCGCGTTCATGGCTTTTGTAGATGTAACTGTGCAGATGTTTCACCACCAGAAATTTATCATGCTGTCATTGGGTGTCGGACACACTCTCTAACACCATCTCTTTGCGCTCATGTCTTTGATAAATATAGTTGTGCATATAATTTACGGCAACCAAAACCTTATTCGCGTCTTGATTCAGAGAAAGAAATGTAAGAATTAAAAACAGCAAAAACAGAAAAGTCTTATATACTTAGAAAGGAAAATCAATTCATATAAAAAAAACTGAAGCTAGTGATTGAACCCAAAGTGTGCATATATTTAGGTGCAACAAAATCCAAATTGAGTCTTCAAACTTGAACAAACCAATTTAACTAAACTTATGCACAAAGCAAAGCAAATTAAGAGTGATTTTTGATGAAAAGCAAAGCATACAGTCCACCCCAAAAGAATATTGTGCTTTAACGAATGCGATAATAGGAAAAATCCTCCCCTACAGCCCAACACCACTTCTACGTAACACCCATAAGAACACCACTAACTACTTGCACATAACACTAAAGATTGACTTTAAGATGTCGTTAAAAGTACATTACGCCATTTCCACTACGTTTGTTACATTTGGTATTACAATCTAGGTATATTGGCATCTTCTTTTGGACATAAGCACCGACGATGGATTCGGGGTAGATGGAGTTATGCTTAGATTTTCTTTTCAAAGCAAATTGAAGACAAAAATTTGACACTCATTTGAACATGTGAGGAGACAGAAAAGACATGAAGAAAATAAAGATAACCAAGAGATGATAGAACCATTGCTCTCCATTCTGTCATGATCTATAGGGTAAAGGTATAGAGCAACGAAAACATATAGGAAAGGCAAAACATAAAGTTATCATACCCACAAAAAAAATTCTGAGATGGGCAAGCTAAAAACGACATTTACCAACACTCTACAACATTGCCTTCTCAATGATCAGGAGTGCAAGTAGTCCATTGTAGGAAAAATCAACTGCAAAGAAAATAAAGAATCAATTTGATTTAGAACTACATAAAGAATACAACAATTAACCTGTTCAGTCGAAATTATGTACAAAGGCAAAAAATCTATTAACAACATTAGAAATAGAACAACAATTAATTTGTTCTATCTGTATAACGGCAAAAAATCTATCATGTTGTTGATTGAGAAGATATATATAATCAATTCCATTAAGCAAATTAAGCACAGAAAAATTAAGTTACAAATTTTCACTTACACAAACGTACTTAGTGCTAGGACATTCTTGTTAAACATAGATCATGATGCTGCTCACTTGGAACAGCAATGTCTTCTCTCACCAATTCCTTTTCTTTTTTTCTTTTTCCATTGATCATGAGGAACATTTTTTTCTTCTGCTGAATTGTGGCTGACCATGTGTGTCCTGTAATATGCTTTGATTGGTGCCAAAATGTGGAGGAGGAAATAGATTCTTCTATTGAATTGTTTCTTAGGGAGACTCGGCTTCATAGATTTGATTTGATATGCATCCCAACATATTCATGGCTTTTGTAGATGTAACGGTACATATATCTTACTGCACAAATTCATTGCACTAAATGTTGGGCACACTATTTAACACCATCTTTGTGCGCAGATGTCTTTGTTAGATGTAGTTATGCATATACCTGACACAAAAAAGAAAACACAGTTAAGAAAGCATAAAACCATGTAAACTATTACCTCTTGAAGCTCTCTCTTGACGTTGTCAAGACCACCAATGACTTCCCAGCTGACATTAGGCACTTCAACAAACTGTTCATTAAAAACCATCAAATAAGACTACCATTGTAAGGAGCTTTGTCAACCTAATTCAGATGTTGAAAACTTACTATTTCACGCAGAGGTAATGGTATAGCCTCTTCATATTTGATGATATTCCTCAAATATGTAAGGTACGACGCTGTTTATGAGTGTATCTGTAGCATTTCTCATTCTCTTATTCAAATTTTGCAGGTGTAACCATGGGAAGAAATCAGCTGCATTAGAGTTTATAGTTATCTCTACAATCTCCCCAATTGTTCGATAGAATTCATTTTTCCATCAGCAGATTTAAGATCCAAAAGATTCCTAGAGAAGAAAAGGTCTCCCATCAATTTAAATAAGGAGACAAAAAGTATGCGACGTAATTCAACACTCACACTCTCCTTTACTTCTGCCGAAACCCATTGTATCATCTGCTGTACACATCATTTTCGTCGACTACATTCCGTATTCTTAACTGATGTAGGGGAGTTGAACTCAGTCGCATACAGTACCATACGCCAGTATGGTCCGACTGATCTGCTTACTGTCGCACTATTAAAATCATCTCCCATTTTCAGGACTTCGATAAGGACGGTTGCAAACATTAAAAAACTATTGAAAAACCGAATTGAAATAAAATCTATACTTCAAAAGAGATCATATAAAAACAAAATTAAAACCCATATAAACAAAATTTGTATTCAAAATAGAAGAATGATAGAAATTGAAAAGAGACAGGATGGTACCTCTTAATGTGAAGAACAAACTTTAGGGTGGATTGTTATAACCTGAATAATTGGCTCGTTGCCCCATCTTGTTACAACTGACATCTAACTCACAATTGAAAAGTATCAGAAGATGAAGAAGCCGAAATATTTATCAGAATAAGCAACCGTCTCATGTCAATATATTTATCAGAATAAGGTACGGATTCAATATCAAGACTATCAAAGTAAATACATATCAAAACCATTCAAAATTGAAGAATAAGTAACTTTTATTGAAAAGAAATTTGACGAAAAATTAAAGAATTAAAAGGATCCTGACCTAAAAATAATGAACTAAATTTGAAAAAAAAAAATAGAAAAGCAAAAACACTTCTAACCCAAAAATACTGACCTTTTGATGTGTAGAAGGCAATGGAGAGATGTGTGGAGATCATAACCTGGTTTGAGTTTATGTAGTTGAAAAAATTCAAACGTCTGGCTTTGAAACATATCTGCAGAGGGAGGAAATTAGGCATAATGTGCGCCTGGAAAGGAAGATGGAGGAGAAGAAGTTTAGGATATCTGAATTAGGTAACGGAAGAGAAGATTTAATGAGGTTTATCGGTTGCAAGTGAAGGAATAAATCATCTTCAGAAAATATACGTGAAAGTGAAGTGGAAGGAGATGAAGTTGCGAAACGGAGGAGAGAGGAGTTATGTGGTCGGTGATAAAATAAGAGTAGAGATTGTGGTTGTCGGATCTGGGCGAAAAACGTGGATGAATTTTCGGCCACCATTTATGTATGATACAAATTGAGAAATGGTATCTGTTGGTCGCTGAATTTTCTTTTTTTTTAAAAACGCTGATTCTTTTTGAACGGTTAGATTTGTCTGATACCATTTCTTTTTTGTACAATAGATAAGGCATATTTCATTTGTTCTTTTTAAACATCATATTTTTTATCATTAAATATTAAATATTTATTTATTTTTTATATCTTTTTTATTACTATTTTTCTAAAATTATTGTTTTTATTATTTTTTATAAATAATAATAATAATTATTATATTATTATTAAAAAATTATTATTATTATTATTATTGTTGTTTTCTTATATACTTTTTTGGGTCTTTTTAGTTTTAGCTAGAATCCCACCTTTTTAGATATATATTTAAATTCATTTTTTTATTATATACTTTTTGTTTATCCATTTTTTTATTTATTAATTTTCTTAATGTATTCTTATGTTTTATTTATTTATAATTTTTATTTTTCTTGTATTATATTTTAAAGTTATAATTCCATCTTTGTATTACATTACATCCATATTATTTTCATGTCAAACACTAACAAGGGGTAGTCAAATGAGAATTCTTTAGTTTTTCAAAGATTTTTTATTTAAGAGACTCTCGGATTCTCTAAAACTCTAGAGATTTCAAGTGATTTTGTGGAAGTGTTTTAGAAAGTCTTTGTGATTTACAGAAACTAAATAGTGGATTTTTAGGAAGTTTTTGCGATTTATAGAAACAATAAATGCGATCATAGTGGGTTTGTTTTAATCATTTAGTTAAAGAAAAAAATTAATTGGGGAGCAATCCAAGAAACCACATAGGAATTGCTGATAGCCCATGTGAGACTATTATCCAAAACATACAACCTAGTTCTAATCACTATATATAATCACCTGGTGGACTGGTTTGTCCGTTCTTCTTCATCGTGGCACATTCTACTAAGACTACTGAAAATAATACAACATAGATTGTCCATGCATGTGTTCGTATAACCAAAATTCCATGATCACCGAAAAATTTCACATGGTACTTAACAACCCAAGTTTAATTAACAATCCACGCATTTTAGATTCCTTAAAAAAAATTATATCTTTTTCTAATAACTCGTCTTATATATAGTTAAGCATGTTATAGGTAATATATTATGGATGATTAGTATGTGAATATAGTTGCAAAAAATGGTTTATTTAAGGATAATACAACATAACTTGATTAATCATTAGTTTAAAAGTTCGATACATAAGAGAGAAAAAAAGGCACTTGCAAAAAATAAAAATAAACCAACACTAGTTTTAAAGTCTCGCAAAATATCACATATTTTGGAGAGACTTTTGTCATGCCTATTTTTGCATAAAAGTCTCTCAAAATTACAAATCCATGACTTTCAAGTTGATAACCAATAACATGAGCATTTAAAGGACTTTTTAGAAGTCCCTAACCAAAACAAAGAGTTTTTGAGAATTTCAGGAACTTAAATAAAGTCTTTATTCACTAACAAGGGTGTTTAAGAGACTCTTTCAAAGTCTCTAACGACTAACATAAGATTTAAAATCTCTCTGAAACTCCTTATAATTCTCAATCCACTAAACCCCTGTAAACATTGAACCACATGTAGTTCTTATGCATGAGATTACAACTATATGTAATTGGTAATGTCTTGCATTGCTAATACTAGCGTGCCAAACAAACACTAAGAGTTGGGACTCTTGGGATTAGGATTTTACAAGTTCGAATCCTAATAAGTGTCGACAATCTCATGATTAGAATTTAGTGAATCAGTATTGACTCATGATTATATATATATATATATATATATATATATATATATATTTTATATATATATATATATATTTTTTGCTATAAGGAAAAAAACAAAGAGACTGCTCTTGTTACCCTCAACAAGAACGTAAGCAATATACAAAGGATGAGAGTCTAACCACTAGTTAGCAGCATGGTTACTTTTAACGAACTTAGCAAGAGTATGCACAACTAAATCGTGAATCGAATCATTCCGCCGCTAGATAACAATACTCAATGAATAACCTTCAAAATAAAAATTAGTAGGTAAAGCGCAGTCATTGTTTCTTCTTCTCACCATTTAAGATTTCAGTCGAAATAAGGAGATCATGTCTTTGTTGATGATCCTGGTAACATTCTTATTCTCAATCTCTTTGTTCATCTAAGTTTGTTTTATTTTCGTTTTTTATGTACTTTCTATCTTTAAATTCATCAAAATTTTGTTTCTTTATTCTTTTGCTTTTTGATCCTTTCTATTCTAACCTGATATTTTGTTAAAATGCGACATTAAGTTTTTTAATGCAGATCCTCTTGATCGTAAATGGAAGGCTTTCAATATTGGACCTTTGCAACTAGTATACTCCTTATAATGATAGTTTTATGACAATCATCGACAGTTTTGTCAAACTCAGCAGTATTGCTACCCATCAAATCTGTGATGGTCTCAAACAATATGTTACAGTATTATTCTCACGGACATGTTTATGTTTTATTTTATGATGTTATCTATGATCATCATATTGATTCCCCTTCACTGTTTCATGAGTCAATACCCATAAATTTGAAAATTCAAAAAAAAAAAAACTACCCTCATTCAAATTCCGTAAATTCAGTCTTCTAACTTACCTCAGTTGACCCGTAAAAACCTCAATACCATTTATTTCTTTTTCTATATTTTAAAAATTCTTATCCCTCTGTCCAACGAAGAATATATATCATGCATAAGTAATTTTAGTTACTACATTCAATATACTCTATCATATAAGGATGAATAACACGGGCACAGTTGGCATCATAAACTAAAATATTCTAAAGAGAAAACAGTGATATCCATTATGGTCTCAAGTTCAAACAATCAAATCTCTGGCATAACTAATCAATTAAAGCAAAAAATATAAAATATGTTGTTGCTAGATAACTCAGAAGGACAGTTGGTTCAACAAGAGCAATTACTGAGTCAACAGAAGAATGGTCCAACAGTTTAATAGGAAAACTTTTCACTGTTGATGAGATTGAATCCTGTGAAGTTAAGAAGGAAATCAATATTTTGTGGAAGAAGTAAAAAACCAAGGAAATCAGAGTGGTGGGCAGAAATCTTTATTTTTTCAAACTCAATACTTCGAAAGATAGTGATGAAATCCTTAAAAAGTCCCCATGGAATATTCAAATAAGTCATATGAATCTCAAGAAGTATACTGTTAATATCCTTATTGAAGATTGGAATTTTACACATCAAGAATGGAATGTACAATTCAAGAATCTTCTTCTTGAACATTATTCAGAAGTCATTATAAATGAAACATTAAAAGAACCAGGGAAAAAAATCTCTACTGATCCAAAAAACTTCAGACCACAATATAGGAATATGATCATTGCCAGAGTAGAAATAGACCTTTCTAAACCTTTGCATAGAGGTGGATGGTGGAACACTGCTGTGAGGAAAGTGGTTTGGGTTCGTTACCATTGGGAAAAACAACCTCACGGTTTATTTGATAAGTGTTTGACAATTGATCATACTGAGGATGAATGCGAATCTACAACTGATGATATACTCATAAGGTCTTATTTAAATGAAGAATATATGGAATATTGCAAGAAATTAGCTGCATCTTACGGTGTAGATGCTACTAAAGATATAGATCTAATGATACAACAAATTTGTGAATTCAGCCAAAGATATAACGCGGATATGCCGGAATATGATGCTTTTAGGAAACATAAAACATCTAGAATACTGATCTTGTACCTCAAACTAAAGACACAAACATACAAAAGTTATTTCATCCAACCATGAATTGCATAAGGGGATCATATAGAATAATACTGTAACTAATTATCTAATTACCAACTTGGATGAAATGAAGCATGATATGGTTGGAGAAGGAGCAACTAGTGAAAAAGAGTACTTTAATGAAAATCAAGAGGATACTGCAATCCAGGTTTATTCTCTTTACAACTTTCACATAGTCATAAACTGTAGTAATTGCTTTCTTAACAAACACTTTATTATTTTTCCTATTTTAAGTTTAAAATTATTCACTTTACATTCCTTCATTTTTATTTTATTTTTGTCAATGTTTTGCAATGAAAATCCTATCATGGAATGTCCATGACATTAAATCCCCTGCCACTAGAAATCACCTTTCAGACCTTGTTAGACCCAAAATCCTGATCTTATATTTCTTTGTGAAACAAAACTAGATCTCAAATAACGAAGCCATTACTAGATCATTTTCAGTACCCAAATTATGTTTTTATTGAACCAGTTGGTCTTTCTGGTGGTTTGGTTTTAATGTGGAAAAATGGTTTTGATTGCGAGCTTATATATACTGAGAATAATATGTTTCATGTTGTTATTCAAAATGATTTAAGCAAACCAGCTTTTCTCCTGTCTTGCATTTATGGCTACTCCAATTTTTCGAAAAAGAAAGCTCAATGGTCTTATATTAAAGAAATAGGTTCTGAAATTAATTAGCCAGCCTTGGTTAATAATAGGTGATCTCAATTTCTACATTAACAACAATCATGCTGATCCTGGCTCATCTAGTGATGGATGGGTTAAAGGTGTGGTCACTGACTATGGTTTAGAGGACCTAGGATTTGTTGGGAAATATTACACTTGGACTAGTAAAAATGTGGGTACATGTGATAGGAAATCTAGAATTGATTTGGGTTTAGGCAACGGTTATTGGAATATTCATTACTCTAATCCAAAGTTTTTTCACTTGAATTATTATAGTAGTGATCATCCAGTCTTATTTTCACTGAATTTAGTCAAAATAAGTTTTGGATTCCTTCTAAATTTTCCTGGACATGGTTGGATGATGATTCTTGTTCTTTTGAGATTGCTAAAGCTTGGAATATTAATGTTGCTGGCTCACCTGGATTTCAATTTTTGTAAAAATTAACGTTTACAAGGAAAGCTCTTTTTGTTGGGAATAAAGAGCAATTTGTAATATATATCAACAGGTTGACATTCTACATCAACATCTTGGTTACTTGCAAGATCAGGTCATCACACCTGCAGTTCAACATCAAATTTCTGCTGCAAATTTTGAACTCAACAAGTGGCATAAGAGAAGAAACGGGTTTTTATCAAAAGTATATGGATCATTTTATCAAAGACATGGACAACAATTCCAGGTATTTTCATACCAAAACAAACCGGAAGAAAGTTAGAAACAACATCGATACTTTACAAGACAACAATGGACAATGGCTCCACACTAGGGATGAATTGGACAATCTCCTAACTAATCATTTCAAAGGTATAAGTGCTTCTTCCAATCTTGTTCTAGATGAAGGTTTTTTCAATATTATCCCTACAATCATCACTGTTGAGGATAACTTGGCCTTTTTAAGATGCCCAGACATACAGGAAGTTCACAATACTCTAAGGAGCATGGAAAATTGGAGTGCTCCAAGTCCAGAAGGTTTTCAAGATGGTTTCTATAAAAGTCAGCATGGTTTAATTGGAAATGATGTTTTTTAAATGGTGCGAAAATTCTTTCATACAAGGCATATTCTCAAGCAAATCCAACAAGACTTTTATCTCATTAATTCCAAAGAAGAAGAAGTTTATTACTGGTGTTGATTATAGGCCTATATATATGTCTATGTAATACTTCATATAAAATTATATCAAAGATTCTAGTTAACAGGATGAAGACACTAATGGAGAAGATTATATCTCCATATCAAGCAACATATGTCTCGGGAAGGCTTATTAGTGACAACACAATAATTGCTCAGGAGATCATACATTCTATGAAGAAAAAGAGAGGTGAAAAGGGTTGGATGGTACTGAAGTTGGACATATCCAAAGCCTTCGACAGGTTGAATCGAATTTTCTTATCAAGGTTCTTCAATATTTTGGGTTTAGTAATGAATGGTGTGACTTAGTTTATCCGTGTATTAGCACTACTACATTATCGGTGGTGTTAAATGGTTCGCCTTGTTCTGAATTTCACCCTACTAGAGGTTTAAGGCAGGGTGATCATTTGTCGCCTTATTTGTTCATATTGGATATGGAATTTCTTTTAAGAAAACTTACCGAAGCTAATCAAAATAAGTCAATTATAGGTATTAAAGTGGCAGTTGGTAATTCTCCAGCCGTAAATCATCTTTTTTTTTTGCAGATGATTGCTTGATCTTCAAACAAGTTACTATTTTTTCGGTTAACAGTCTCCTTAGTTTGCTTCAGGAGTTCGTCTTTCAATCCGGCCAGTTAATAAATTTTGACAAGTCATATATTATTTAGAAAATTCACTAAACTAGAAGTTGCTACTACTCTTTCACATATTTTTGGTGTTAAACCTATGACCTCTAGAGAAAAATACATAGGGTCACCTCTCATCCTAGGTCACTCTAAGCAGCATTCTTTTAGCTCCATCAAGTAAAATTTTGAACGTAGATTAACCAGTTGGTCTTCTAAGTCTTTAAAACAGAAAGAAAGATCTACAATGGTTAAACATATTTTAAATACCATACCCATCTATCAAATGGGTGCGTTTCTACTTCCTAAAAACCTCACGGATAAACTCACTTCCATTCAAATGAAGTTCTTCTGGGGCTACAACTCTAATAAAAACAATAATATATTTGCCTGTAATAAGCTCTGTACATCAAAGTATGAGGGGGTTTTAGCTTTCCGAGATATGGAAAAATTAAACCTAGCAATACTTGCGAAGATGGACTGGCGTATATGTACTGAACCTTCTCAACTTGTGGTTCAAGTTATCAAATTTAAATACTGCAAAGAAGAGGATTTTCTGCATTGCGACTTTTCTTCAAGTAATTATTCTTGGGTTTGGAATGGTATTAAACAAGGGATTCAGATTGTTAAAGACAATTATTTCATAGAAGTTAATAATAGGGAAAAGACCAGAATTTGGAATGATAGATGGATTGTTCGTATTCATCATCCACCTACATCTATTTCTGCAAACTACAAGGATTTTAAGTTTGTAAGTGAACTTCTCCTGCCTAACTCATCTAGCTTGAATACTTCCTTTGTCAATCATATGTTTGGTAGAAACACGACAAATTATACTCTTAGAATGTCCACAAATGATTCTAGAGAAGATAACATCATCTGGATGCCATCTAAGGATGGAAAATTTTAAGTCAAGAGTACTTACAAGATGCTGTCAGGAAATCCATGTGATATTCATATTAATAGTAATAGTGTTCAGTCTGCAGTTTGAAAAAAACTATGGTGTACCAGAATTCCTCATAAAATTCATATATTTGTGTGGAAATGCATTAGAGATATCATTCCTACCAGGTTTCGACTCTCTAGGTTTAATCAAAATATTGATACAAATTGTGGTATCTGCGGAAGAGCTACATAAACCATCAAACATATTCCATCAGATTATCATCATGCCATGGCAGTTTGGAGATGCATTAATATTGATATTGATAATGTGTTCAATTGCACAATATAAGATATCTTGGTTAGCAATCTTGCACCTGAAGAAGAAATATGGACTCACAGACTTATGATAGGTTCATGGATCATATGGAAGGACATATGTGACTCTGTTTTTCAAGGAAAAACTCTAAACCCTCACAACTCTGCTTGTAGAATCAATTATTATTTGTCCCAGTGTTTATTTCTAGCAACCAGCATGATTCCGATACTATTATGAATATTCTGCCAAAATATGATTGGAAATTGCCTGATTTAGATATTATTATAAACGTTGATGCCTCTTTTTGTCATGGTACTAACAATTTTGGCTCTGGTCTTGTTTTGCGAGATCATACATGACATTGTAATGGAATTAAAGGGACCTTTGCAGAAAGATGCCTAAGTCATGAAGATGCTGAGTGTTGGCAGTACATGAAGCTCTATTATGGGGAAGGACCTTGCAGCTCAAGAAACTCCACATTGAAGCATATGCGAAACTGGTGATCGAGTCAATTGTTGGTGAATCTTTCTCAACACATTGGGATCAGAATAATATCATCAAGGAAATAAAACATTTAAGTAGTTACTTTGAATTTTGTTATTTTTCTTTCGTTAGTAGAAACGATAATCAAGTAGCAGATGCTTTTTTAAAAACAGTGCGAAAAGATAGAACATGTATGGAGTTATATGGAGACTATCTTGCTTTGATTTGTAATTTTTTAGCTAGAGATCAAAATTAGGCTCTATGCTAAGGTTTTATTAATACAATCTTTTTATTTCATCAAAAAAAGAGAGCAAGATTATGCACAACAAAATTGGCACTCTTACTAACAAATCTGAATTCCTCATTAGGTATTTTCTTCATGAGATCTATGACTTGATTGATATGAGACCTGATTTTCCAAGAGATCTTCTTAGTAGTCTGATTAAAGATGTTTGCAATGACATGTGCGTTGGAATTAATTCAAACATGGCCAATCGATCTATTAGGATAGTCTGAAATTTAATTGTTTTAGGATTTAGTTAATTTTTTAAATCTTGAATGTTTTTGAGTTTAGTCCAATTGTAATCCTACTCTCTAGAAATTAATGAATAATTCCTAAAGTTTAATTAGTTTTAAATTTTGTTTTAAGATTTTTATGATTTGTTATTGTTAGCCTAATAGCCTATATAAGGTCGGTTGATTATAATAAATGATACGAAGAAATATGCTTAAGTATTTTGTTTTCACAAGTCTCTTTTGTTTTTCAATTAAACATTTATATTTCATTATTTCCATAAAATTATTTTCTACAACGTCCCTTTAGATTATGACGTTTCTGAAACCTTTCTTTATGCTCAGCTGCATTGCCAAAACAAATCCTTTACTTTACCCTTCAATTGGAAGATAACTGTTGAAATCGTCAGCGCTAGAACCAAAAAGATAACTGTTCAATTGGAAGATTTGCAGTGTAGTTTGAGAAAGAAGACTAAAATTGATTCCTAAACTGCTATAACCTTCAAAGTTAGCCTGGTGGTTTCTTGCAATAGCTGCAAATGCAGCATAGCCCATATCAAAAGCCCCATTAACACTATCTTGATAACATCTTCCTCAGGAGGGCACCACTAGGTTTCGAAATGTTTATGTAGACTCGAGTCTGAAAACCAATTTAGCTTCTTTGGATTCAAGGTCAGTTATGTTCTCTAGGATTTTGGTTCTAAACTTGCACCTTATTATGTGGCTTATTTGTTCGATACTTGAAGACAAGCCCTACTTAATGAGGAAGCTGGATGGCAATACAATGCATTTGTTAAGGGTGTATGGACGGCTAACAGCCAATCTACTTAATCAGCAGAGCACTATTCAGGTGTTTGGCGAGCTAATTGCCATAGATTAAGCCAAAAATAAATAAAAATGAATCCATTTTTCTGAGACATGCGCTCTCAGCCACAGTATCAATATTAACCTGTACGCAACTGTTAAAGAACAATAAAGCCTGTAGCAAGATCCCATTTCTGCTAGAAAAAGTAGTAGCTAAATCAGTTCCCTCTACCCATTTCAAATATAATGCTAAGTGCCTTGGTTCTAAAACTCTCAAAATAAGGATACGGTTAGAATAGATTGTCATAAGTTAAGCATTAAAAATATGTAACAAGTTTAAGTGCATAAATCAAAGGCTAAACTGCTCTCAATAATGTATGCTATTAGTCAAAGCAGTCATCGTCTTCGTCGTCAAATTCATCTTGGTCATCATCTTCATCTTCAGTCTCATCTTCGTCCTCGTTCTCATCTTCTTCTTCCGTTTCATTTTCCTCTTGTTTTATTAATGCACATATTGATTTCAACCCTTCATTTGCATCATTTTCAGTCAACCTCAATCTCTTTTTGTCTTTTCTATCTTCCTTATCATTGTCCAGGAGCAATCTCTTCTTAGTTTCTTCTTTTTTCTTTTTCGCACTCAATTTTCAATCTTTTTTTAATCACTTCAACCACATTTCTCATACCCATGTCAGGATCTTCGTCATAGCTCATAAAACACTCTGCAACATCAGCCGGTGTTATCTTAATTAAGCTCAACAGTTCTTCAACTTCTTTCGTCAACTCATGCTCTTCGATTTTCAGATAATTCTTCACCAAAACCTTGAACGATTCCATATTACAATATGAAAGCAAAATATGTTTATCCATTCGACCTGACCTTAGTAAAGCCGGATCGAGTTTCTCTTTATGATTCGTTGTAAATATAATCAATCTCTCTCCGGCACAAGGTGACCAGAGTCCATCTACAAAATTCAAAACACCAGATAAACTCACACTACTACTCCCATAGGTTGTGTTATCTTTACTTTCATTTTCTCCCGCATTCTTTTTCTTCTTTTTCCGATTCGAAAGATCTAATGAGCAATCAATGTCTTCAACAACAATAACCGATTTGCTGGTGGTCGAAATCAAAAGCCTTCTCAACTGTACATTGCTCCTTACAGCAGTTAACTCCATATCGTAGATATCGAAGTCCAAGTAATTAGCAATTGCCGCAATCAAACTTGTTTTCCCTGTAAAATTTCAAACACCATAATAATAACAAGTCAAGAGTTGCAATTAACATTGGTAATCCTAAGAGCTTACGATTTTGTGAGGATCTGCAGGATGAATTGAGGTTAACCTCATAATTTTAGTGGCATACATTGTTTAAAATCTCAAATATAATATGCAATTGTTCTATGTGCAAGTTCAAGCAATCACTGAAGATTGATCACATGGTGGCATTGAGACACGGGCTAATACATTACTAAAAAAGTATTACAAGTTCGAGCATTTAGAAGATTAGATATCCAGAGACGCATTGCAGCAATCAAACTTGCGTTGCTTGTTAAATCACAAGTAACATAAGACATAATAAGTATAGGGTTTCCATTAACAGGGGTGATCCCAGGAGCTAATACTTTTGAGAGGATCTCCACGAGAAGTCGAGATTAACCTCATAATAGCATTCATTAATTGTTATAAATCTTATTACGAGATTAGATTGTTCCCTGTGCAAGTTCAAGCATTCAAAGAAGATTCACATAGTAGCATTGAGACACTAGTCTCACTACCGAATCAACACACATTCACTTTACAATAATATACAAAGTTTAAGCCTTTAGAGAAGACTCGTTAACTAAACCATATAAATAGTAAATATTAATCAACTAATAATAATCATATAGTAACAGATTTCTTTAGTACCTGTTCCAGGAGGGCCATATAGAAGGTAACCTCTCTTCCATGCTTTACCAACTCTAGTATAAAACTCTCTTCTGCTCACAAATTTCTTTAAATCTTCTTGAATCTCTTGTTTAAGAACTGGGTCCATCGCAATTGTATCGAAAGTCGAAGGATGTGAGAACTGACAAACTTGTGACCAACTTTCTCCAGATCTATTTGTAAAGAGTTTCTTTCCTCTATTCTTGAATTTAACAATGTCAGCCTCTTTCGCTATATGCGACAAATAAGTTGAATCCACAAACTCTTTGTGTTTCTCTTCGAAACAAAGCTTGAAATAACAACCAATTTTCTTGTCTCTTTCATTATTCTCACCAGTACAGAAAGTCCATATGAAATCAATACCATCATAGATATCTATAATACTTTGATTAGGAACCATAGTATACCTATGAAATTTCGAATTCATGAGTTTTGATAGCCTTAGACTCTTTGAAGATGATTTAAACAGTTTAGTACTCAAGTAACATTGAACTGATCTAAAGATATCATTATCAGAACCGTTTTCATATTCTTGAAGATGGATTGTGATGAGTTTCTTTTCAAAATTTGAGAAAAAGTAATTGAATACAACTTTTGCACCTTGTTTTACTTCAGGAGGTACTATATCTCTTACAGCAGTTCTTATAAACATCAAAGATGCATATATAGAACCCATTGATCTCCAATCCATTATAACATCCATAGTAATTCAAGGGGTAAATTCTGAGATGTTGGGGGGTCTAAGGTGAGGGTTTATGAGAACACAAAAGTAGGTGTAAAAACTTGAAGAAAAAAAATGTAGGAAGAAAAGAATCTTACTTTAAGATGAAATTTTGCTGTGGGGTGAAAAGAAATGAATTCTGAACAAACCCTTTGAAGATTGAACCCACAAGATGATTCTTGAAGATGAAAGAGATAGTCTTGATTCTTGACTAGAGAGCTCTCTTCTATCCCAGCAAAAAACCCTTTTAGTGGAAGGGGAAAGACAGGTAAATGGAAAGTAAGAAAGATTCCTTCCCCAGCAAGTATATAACAGTACTAATAACCATTGGGCATTGTCTGAAAATTATATGTGGAGTAAGACAGAAAAAGTTACCGTGGGGCCACTCTTCTTTGTCTTGAATTGTCTTGGAAGGGTAATGTAAATACTAACCCATGGATCGATCCTAACCCTAACTCTAACTCTAACTCGTGGATCCCAACTCATCCAAGTCATTGTGGTTCACCAATAATCAGCACAAGAGCACATTCCCCCAACGATATGATGAAAACGATTACTGTCCCGTATAGATATTTCTCTTTCACAAACTTTAGACACAATTTTAGCAAAATTGTGACAGTCGACGCAAATCCGTAGGTTTTTCATGACCCTAACAGGAAAACCTTGAGAAGTACAAATAAGACCAAATGCTATTGCCAATTTCTCACTGTGGCCAAGCAGTATTTTCTCCTTCTGCTCATCGTCGACATCGTGCAATACACAGCTCAAATCCGGAGCATAACCAGCCTCTTTAATCTTCACAGATAATTCCAGCACTTTTTGCACTGCCTCTTCCTTTCTTGGGTGGGATCGCTCATCGGCATGAAAATTGTGCAATGTCCGATTTATTTTTATCCAACTACGACCTGGTTCCTTTGCCATGGCTTTTTTCTTCATTAAGCTCCTCAAATTCGTCGTATCTTCCCATCTACCAGCAGAAGCATACAAATTAGAAAGAATTACATAGTTCCTGGCATTCTGCGGCTCAATATCGAGAAGTTGGTGAGCAACAAATTCACCGACAGTAACATTATTATGAACCCTACAAGCACTTAATAGTGAACCCCAAATAGCTGATGTGGGTTCAAAGGGCATTTGCTTAATTACGTCAAAAGCGTCTTGGACTTTCCCAGCACGTCCAAGGAGATCAACCATGCACCCATAATGCTCTTGTTCTGGTTTGACCCCTTCTTTCCCATTAACCATCTCGCTAAATATAGATAAACCTTCATTTATCAAACCTCCATGGCTACAACCTGATAAAACAGCCATAAAGGTAGTGTTATCTGGTTTCACTTCTTTTTCTTTTTTCATTAACACAAAAAGCTCAATTACCTCTAGGCCCAAGCCATGCTTACTGTACCCTACAAGCATTGCATTCCATGTGACTACAGTTTTCTCTAACATTCCATCAAAGACTCTTCTTGCATAAGTGAGATTTCCACATTTTGAGTACATGTCAATAAGAGAATTTTGAAGAACAATATAAGAGGGAAACTGAGAACGGTAAACAATGGTGTGTACTTGTTTGCCATGATCAAGTGCTGCAAGTCCAGATAATGCAGTTAGAACATTGGTATAAGTAACATAATTTGATTCCATTCCTTCTCCCATCAACTGGCGAAACAAATCTAGTGCTTCTCCATCAAGACCTAATTGAGCATAGCCTGCAATAATCGCAGTACAAGAAACAACATCCCGTCTTGGTAACCTCTCAAAAACTCCTCGAGCTTCATAAATTCTACCAGATTTAGCGTACATATCAAGAAGTGAACTACCAACAAATTCATGCGAATCAAAACTAGTTTTGACTGTAAGAGAGTGTAGTTGCCTGCCGTGATCATATCCCCTAACACCAGTACAAGAAGGAAGAACCGACGCAAATGTGAATTCATTCGGAGATGCACCTGCCACATCAAAATTTAAGTATAAGAGAACATTTTCAAATTCTAATGCAATCAAAAAATATATATAATTCTACCTGATTTTAACATCTCAGTGAAAAGAGTCAATGCATCAAAACTAGACCCTCTTTGTGTATACCCAGATATCATAGCCGTCCAAGAGACAACATTTCTTTTACACATTGTATCGAACACTAGTCGGGCATCTTTAAGATGATCACATTTTGTATACAAAACTATAAGTTTAGTTTGGAGAAATTGCGGAGGAATATAATGAGTTTTAATCATGTGCAAATGAACCCTTTGTCCTTCTGTAATAGCTTTCTTGCTTAAACATAGATTTAACAAGGAATCATAGTCATTGAATTTCAGCTGATCCTTTTGAATGGACATTTCAAATAGGGCTTGATTTAATTTACGATTAATGCACAAATCTTTTATATTTGAATTTTCCGTGGTGTTTGTTTGGCGGGAAACTAATTGAGTCGTGAAGTGATGGATAGCAGTGGATTTCAAATGCTTGGGATGGATATGGAAATATGTCTTCCTGAGAAGGAGCATTTAGTAAAGTAAAACCAGAGTGAAGGATTGTAGGTGGAGGAAATAATACACCCAAGTACTTATCTCACAAAACTCTCTCAAATCTAAGTCAAGATTAATAATCCGAATTCACACAATTACCAATAAAAATAAAGAAAACAATAAATTTTTACGTGGTTCGGTGTTAAAACTTATGTTCACGGGAATGATTTCACTATGGTTATGATGATGACTACAAGCTCTAAGCACAAATATAATCCTCACAAGCTCTCTCTTACTATGCCTTACACAAGATATTCGACCCTCTTTACATTGCTTTCGCTCATATTTATAGATAAATCGAGATAGTGGAAGACAACTCATCTTATTCGCAAGTGCTTTCGCAAGCAACTTCTTCGCTAAAGCTTTCTTAGAGAAGAATCCAACTTCGCTGGTTTTGTCCCGCCAAGTGATCCTCGCCGTAACTTTTGTTGTGGCTCTGCTCCTCGTTGAATCATATCGCGCCACCTGTCCTGACAGCTAACAGGCTGCTGATATGACTGCTCTGATCGCGCATTCAATATCCAACTACCCAATTTAAATTTGGCCGTTGATCTTTAGCTAGTGCTTTTCACGTGTTTACTCCTTAGAGGATAGACGAAAATCCCTATATTGACTGAGAATGTTTTCAGTGTTTGTTTGTATTCTTTTCATTCGTATTCATGCTTTAAAGTTTAGACACATGATGAACTGATTTCCTGTCCTCACAAGGATGACGATGATACTGTTATAACAGGGATCGAACGAGAACGATAAACAGATAAAAGAACACAGGGATTTAACGTGGTTCACTAACTCGTGTTAGCTACCTCCACGGCGGA
>JAJJMC010029797.1:3728461-3752230 GCA_023531435.1 Papaver californicum
TATTTTCCTGATTTTTATTTAATTAGATTAAGTCCAATATTTTCTAAGTTCGAGAATCGAACCTCTTTTTACCACTATATAAAATCACATCAGGCTTACCAAGGCATGTACTGATTGATGTCAGGGATATTTCCTAAGTGCCCTTGGCATTGGCCTTTGCTAATGTTGTGACCATGACTATGGCCTATTTAGGGTTTCTCAATCTTGTGAGATTTAATTGTTAGCATTTATGCTTAACTTTTGTGCAGTGCATACAGAACATCTTCAAAAGATTCAGCCGCGAAAGTTTGCAACTTGAAATTATGCTTGATGCGGCTCTGCAATTTAGATAGTATGCGTCTAATTAGCGTTTTCATTCAGCTATGGCATTGCCTCTATTATGAATGTTCGTGATTTTGTATAACCAATATATTCTATTTTATACAAGTAATTTGCATGGATTTACATGAAATAACGAGGTTTTAGTTGAATAAAGCTCTGAAATTCCTCTGGTGCATATATATGCCAAAGAGCTGCAGGGTTAATTTATCCAGGAGCTGAATATCCTTTCTCGATTTTCTTGCAGAATATAAGATAGGAGTATTACTCATAATGCTGATACTCGTTAGAAATTAATATATATTTAATTCATGCTTCTGCAGTTAGGCAAAAACAATATTTCAAAGGGGAATATTATAATTTTATCTCTTGTCAAAAACTCACCATCAACACGTGCGTATCCCCAAAAGCAATAAAAGGACAAGCATTCGCAGACCTGCTTGTAGCTTTTCCAAGAGAAGATGATACTACAACACATGAAGACGTACCCGGAGAATTCCCAGATATCTTACTTGATGAAGAAGAAGCCTGGCTATTATATTTCGATGACTCTGCTACCCCTAGCAACAACACTGGAGGAGCTGGTATTGTGTTAGTTTCACTAACTGGCAAAGTTTTATCATATTCATTCAAGCTAGATTACAAGTGTACCAACAACTCCACCGAATATGAAGCTTTCCTACTAGGATTATCGCTAGCAAAGCAAGCTGGAGCTATGCGTCTTGAAATTAGAGGAGATTCAAAGTTACTAGTGAGCCAAATAAACAGAAAATATTCTCTCAAAGAGCCAACCTTAGCCCCATATAGAGCAGAAGCAAAAAAGCTCTTAACTCACTTTGTCGAGGCGACAATCATACATACGGCACGTGCCATTAAAATACATGATGACTGCTTGGCGACTCTAGACTCAAAACTTCAGTTTGACGACCCTCACCGTACATAGGCGTACCATGCCTTCAACTTGGGTACAAGCCCAATGAAGAACAACCCAACGACTAGAGGACGCTTATTATCCAAGAGCTCAGTCACTCATATAGCTAAGGAAAGGTTAGTCTCAAAGATTTGAAGAATTTCTTCTTTGTTACAAGGATTATTATATCATATAAAATCAGATGGATCTATTTCAAGATATCTACGAGATAATGAAGAACATGTGCAACTTAATCGAGTACACCGTGAAATGTGTGGACAGACAGTAGTAGTAACCCTGTATAGACGCCTCCGACGTCTTGGGTATTACTGGCCCACCATGGAGACCGAGTCCCGATTGCTGCAGGAGTCTTGCCCTAATTATCAGATCCCGTAACAACAGTTGGAAATATTAACTATACACCATGCTGGGGACTGGCGGGATCCATATATCAAATATCTCTAAGATAATGTCCTACCTCAAGAAAAGCGGGAAGCGACACGATTAATCTGAAAAACCAAGAGGTTTGTCTTCCACGGAGGAATTCTTTAACGAAAGAGGTTTGACGGAGACTTGTTATGGTGTTTGGAAGGAGAAGATATTCAGACCATCCTGAAAGAAACGCACGAAGGGGAACACCAAGGCAAGAGAAAACTATTTCTCTAAGTTTATGAGAAATATTACTGGACAACCATGGGAGATGATACAACTTCATTTGTTCAGAAATGTCACCAATGTCAAATCCATGTCAATCTCATCCACACACCCTGCCTTCCTCTTTACTCAGTAAGCACCATTTGGTCATTTTATAGCTAGGTATTGGATCTCATCGGTAAAATCAATTCATCCTCGTCAAAGCAACATAAGTACATACTCACTGCCACGAAGTATTTTACCAAATGGGTCGAAGTTGTGCCTCTTAGAAGCACGACCAGAGCAACCATAACATCCTTCATCAAGGAACATATAGTTTGCAGATTCGGGATACCAAAGAACATCATAACGGATAATGGTACTCCATTCGCAAATAAACACGTCTGAGAACTACTTGAGGAATATGACGTTTTAAGTAGTTATTCTCTACACCATATTACCCCTAAGAAAATGGGCAAGCCGAAAGCACCAACAAGACCCTCATCGGAATTCTAAGTCGTACTTTCGAAGACTATCCAAGAACGTGGCACGAACAATTTCCTATGGCCTTGTGGGCATATAGAACTTCTCCAAGAAGTTCTACTAGGACCTCACCATACTCTCTTGTATACGGGGCCGATATAATTCTACCTGCAGAAATTAAAGTCCTATCATCCAGGATCGCGGCATCAAGCGGGGTCAATTGGGACGAATCTGAAATAACCAACTCCCGAATAGTATACTTAGATGCACTTGAATCCATACAAGCCAGAACAGAAAAATATGCAGAAACTTACCGAATCTCCAGAGCATACGACAAAGCAGTACGACCAAGGGTGTTTCAAGTAGGAGATCTGGTACTTAAAACATCTACACATATTCAACAAGATATATCATCTCCAAAATTTGCTCCAAAATGGGAAGGGCCTTATGTAATCTCAAAAGCCATACCAAACGGGTACTACAAGATCGTAAATATGAATAGAGGAGTTGTAGGGACAGTCATCAATGGTAAGTGGCTCAAGGTATATTACGCTTAATTTTGTTTTCTTTCACAAGTTCAATATAATTTTAAAACATATATTTGAACTTTCAAAATTTAAAACCCACTATATTTATCTGAAACATTATTTATTCAACCTACTCAAACAAAAAGAGAGAATGTTTCGCTTCCTATTTTATAGCATAAAACAAATCTTTGACTAGAGGGTAATTGCGGTGGTGCAATTTTCCCAATCTCTCATCATACTTCTCTGAACGAGTATGCAAATCTCGGGCCATCTCTTCAATTTTGGAGGCTTCTTTCTTCAAGGCTTTCCCTTCTATCAAAGCCACTACACGAGCCTCTTTGACACTCTCCAAATGCTGATGCAACCAGTTTATATTGAAACGGAGGTCCTCACTAGTAGTCAACATCTCATCCCATTCCTGGATTTTCAAGTCTGTAACCGTACACAGAAGTGCATCATCCATCTCAGCAATAACAGGGAGGAGTCCTGCGACGACTGTTATGAGAATATGAGTATGGCTCTTCACCAGCTCTGTTGTAGCAATATGCCCGTACTTCTCCTATATTTTTGTGTATAGGTCCACATGATATTTTGGCACAACAAATCCTCTCACTGCTTCATACTTCCGAGATGCTGATTCCATTTCTAACTCAAATTGGAGCCCGACGTTGGGATAATCATGAATGGGAAGACTCGAGTCAATATTCGCAAGGGAAGTCATGATGTTAGAAAAATTCTTAAAGCCATCCTCAACATTTGTTCGTCTATTCACTCGTACGAACTCTTCATCTCCTTAACTCCAATGTTTCCAATCTCTATCTCCTGCTACAACCAAACAAGCAAGAGTGTATTCTTTTAAAAAAAAAATAATGTGTGAGCAAACAACTCATGTAAAAAAAAAAGGTTTTAGATGGGAAGAGAACAAGCTTACCGTATTCATCATACACATATGAAAGATGAGGAGAGAAGAGAAACTCATTGAACTTGCAATCCAAGTGGTATGCTTGATAAAGGAGCTTCCTTGGTTCGAGCTACCATTGTTGTCATACATGTTGCAGTGATTAAGTGATGTTATTCAAAGCTCTGGAGAAGAATGAAAGTGAAAATGGTTAGAGTCATTCGCTTGTTTAAATAGACAAAGGTGGGAAACCTTAAAATTCAAATAAGTGGAATTTTCTGAGGTTTATCCCGAGTAGAATGGATCTGAGCATGACTGCTGACCAAAGCTCCAAGACTGACTGTTGCCAAAAGGGAGGTGACAGGCTTCACTAGGTGACCATCTCAGCACAGGAAGTGACAGGCTTTACCAGGTGACCGATTTATCACGGGAGGTGACAGGCTTCACCAGGTGACTGGCTCAGCATGTGCAAACATATCTCATCCACGCTTCCAGCGTAAAAATATTTATGGCCGTGACTCCCTTATCAGTTTTTTTTTCGTGTGGACGATCATCCTTGATACCAAAAACCGCATGTATCTGCTACCACTAGCGCGTACCGATGAGACAGTTTCTCCCCAACAGACCTGTGATGACATAAAAAGCCAATTGCAATATTGCGGAAAATATGAGTAATCATTCCTAGTCTTACGAACCATATTTATTTGAAGATTCTCTAGTATTGATACCACCATCTAGTGCTTACCACGAAGCATTACTGTTCCGAGCTAAAGAGGGGACTTAATGTTGATGGTAGATTTTTAACGAAGGAAAAAATTATAATATTGCTTTTCGCCTAGCTGAAGAAGCATGAAATAAGTATGTATAAATTCCTAACCCGACATCCGAATTATGAATACATGCTGTTGTCATAAATTTCATAAAAGAATTGAGAATACATATTCATATCATGGACAAATTAGCTTTGTAGCTCTTTTGCATATATATGCACCCGTAGAAATTACAGGGCTTTACCCGGCTAAACCCTCGTTATTTTATGTGCATCCATGCAAATTATTTGTATCGATCAGAATACGTTGATTATACAAAAATTATAAACATTCGGAATGAATGCCATATCATGTCCGAATGAAAACGTAAATTTAGCTGCATACCATCTAATTGCAGAGTCGCATCAAGCATATCTCTTAAATATGTTTTGTATGCACTGCATAAAAGTTAAGCATAATGCTAATATTAAAATCTCATGCGACTGAGAAACTCTAAATATGCCATAAATATGGCCACGACATTAAAAAATGCCAAAGCTAGTGGTACATAAGCAATAACCATGGCACCAACAAGTGCTAGCATTGGCGAAGCCCTAGCCACATTCCCAACACCAATGAGCAACTCACACATATGCCAAAAGGCCAAAAGACAAAAAGCCAAAAGCAAACAAAGCTAACAATGCACGCGCAAAACAAGGACTAGCGGTGCTAGTAGTAGCGCTAACGCATACGTTGTCGTAGCGCTGGCAACAACTAGCATCAGTGCTAGCGTTAGCGCTAGCACTCTCCCCCTCTTTTCTCATTTGTGCGTCTTCTCGTCCTTCACTCTTGCACCTATGCTCGTGTCAGCCTTGCCCCTTGCTATTAGCGCCAATACTAGGCCATTATAATACCGTGTTGACATAAACTCATCAATAGTATTATCTTACAACAAACTCACGTGTTTTGAGTCCATGACTCCAGTAACTCAACGAGAAATCAAAACAATTACATGGGGGGATTCTTCATGGGGTTTTGGTCTGGTGGTTATACCAACATGTGGCGTGGCAACACTACATGATAATGAAGTTACAAAGTAGTGGTAAGGTTGAAACAATTGATGGAGTAGTGGAGTAATGGTTTCACGAAGATTCCAAAGCGGTTACACCATTACCCCATAATCTCCATCACTCCATCTCCTCACTACCTCCACTACTTTATAAGGAAACGTGTGTTTCTCAACTATTATAAATAGGCTACTTAACCCATTTTAGAAACACAACAAGCTTATCATTCTCTCAAGCTCTGTTATTTTTCTCAATAGTTCAACATTCGTACACACAATTCAATACACAAATTTCTTCAACTTTCTTTGTTTCCCTCCCTAAGATCAACCTATTTTCTCTCCTTTGTGATCGAAGCAGGGCAGAACGACTACTATCATGGTTTAGGCTTGCCCTGTACGATTTTGATTTCCGAATCTAAATAAAGTACTTTTACAGTACATTGTTTTTCCTAAGATCAATTTTTAGATACTAACAACATATATATATATATATATGTAAAAGTATGTTCTTACATGATTTTTTTTCTTAAAAAATAAAGATAAATTTTACAATTAAAATCTTAAAAAAAAAAAAAAAAATAATTAAAAAAAAACGTAACAACGACGTTATCTAGACCGTTATAGTAATTTTCACACGTTATAACCATTAGATAAGAATCTTAAATCATGATTTTTTTTAATTTATTTAACGCCGTTATTTAAGCACGACTTATAAATGCGTTTTTTATCCAAAACATACTCATACCTATCAAAATACATTATAATTGCCGGTCATAACCCTAGCTGTTACCCGTTTTTCAAACATTGGTTGAGTTAGATAATATGGTAGGCCAAATAAAGAAGATCATCCGAAACATAATGATACATATGGTTGTTGTCTACTATTTTTGCAAGCTTCTTTTTAAAATTTATTAACAAATAAATGAACCCCCACACCTGGTGATACAAATGTTTACTGTCCAATGTTTTAGCAAGCTTCTATTTATAAATATTATTTATCGATATTTATGTGGAACTAGCTAACATCTTTTCTATGATTACTAAGAACAGAAGGCTGCGAGTTTCACAGTGACTTGTGTGTGTAATTAAAACATGTAGGCGTTGTGTTTGAAAATATGAGAGTGACACTTTGTCATGTTAGCTTCACACAGGATTTGTTAGTGGTGCCTTTCGAGCTTCACAAAAGAAGTATTTGAGTGATACAATTGTAGCTTCACGCAAAATTCGTTACAGTGGTACTTTCACTTTTGAAAGCTAAAAGGTTACCAAGTTTTACCCATCTTAGGTTCACTCTGGATCGGTAAGCTTCACACAAAATTTGGTAGTGGTACCTTTTTCTAGCTTTACAAAAAGAAGCGCTGGTGGTACTTTAATAGCTTCACACAAAATTTGTTACAATGATACTTACACTTCTTCCAAAGCCAAAAGGAACCAAGTTTTATTCAAGAAAATCAACCAAAAACATTTCTCAATGGCCCCGTTTTGATGCTCGTAATTAGAAAATAGGGTTTTTTTTGTTGGGCTCCCATTTTAACACTACTGGTATGACTGCTGATAACTAATAAAAGTTTGACATTATTTTAATATGGGTATGGGATCCAATTATAATTTAACATATATTACAATATATTAATAAAATATTAGATAATATTTCCGATAAGATTAATACATAACCGAAATTATCAATCTTTTTGAATATATTGTTTTATTTTAACTAACTTAAGCATCACATGTTGTATTATGATGCCACATCAAAAATTTATCCATATATTTTCAACATTTTCTTTAGTTAAACCTCTTTGCATTATAAGGGATTCACTGCAAACAATATGCGTTGACACAATTCTTTATTATAATGCACAGTTATTTCTTTCCTTTCTCTTCCCGTAATTGTAAAATATAAGTTTTACCTTTAAAATGTGTTGAGTCTCATGGACCAAAATTTGCCAACCATAGAAGAATAGAGTGTTGGTTTTGGCATAAGAAATCTAAGATGCACAAACAAAGCTTTCCTTGACAAACAGACATGGAGACACACGAGGGAGAAAAAGGCTCTTTGGAGGAAGGTGGTATGGGAGAGAACAAGTCCAAACGTGACCACCCTAATGCATGTAGATATGAATACTCTTCAAGGGAAAGATCCGTGGATAGGAATTCTCAAAGCCAAATATGTTCTTTAATAAAAATGGGAAGAAAGACTCAACAATGGAATACAAATCCACTTCTGGAATGACATCTGGCCAGGAACTGATGACACACTAAAGTTGATGTTTTCGTGTTGTCTTGAAGATGCAAGACAAAGTGGAAGGCCAAAATCTTATTTGCAAAAATTAACAATCAGAGCGATGACGACAGGGGGAAAAGAGACCATTTTCTTGGGCAATTTTGCATGTGATTGAAATAGAGAGGCATAAATCTCCTCAATCTCAACCATTACAGAACTCAAATCAAAGTTTTAGTATAGTAAGATCATTGAATAACTCTGAAATAAGTTTGGGTCAGGATGATTTCCCATTCTTGAATGGTTCTTCTTTATTAATAGGAGAAGATGGTGGAGGAAACAAACCTAGTTATTCACACAAGGGCGTTTTTAAATTAGATTTTGTATCAAATGATCTGATTATTTCAGAGAGCATTAAAGAAGCGGATACAACTCATTTGTTGGTTCCTGCTAGTTCTTTGAAGATATCAATTGGAGGAAACTCAAACCTTGAGGATTGGAGATCTTTATTTCCTCTTCCAAGTGTAGTAACCCCTCTAACTTTAATGAAATACACGCCACCAGTGGATATCAATAGAAAGAAGGTTATTCAATCTCTCAATGAAAACTTCTCATAAGGTATAAAGAGTTGTAAAAATTTGGTAGTTGGGTTTTTTGTAGAGAAAAGACTTTCCTTCTCTGTTGTACAACTTGTCGTGAAAAAAATATGGAAACTAAAGAAGGAAGCATTAAGTTATATGGTGAATGTGCATTTATCTTTGATTTTTACGATGAGGATGATTGTAGACATGATATGTAAACTGGTTCGTTCCTTATCTCTAACAAGCGTTTTACTTTGAGACCTTGGTCTTATCTGATTGAAAAATCTATTGATGATATCAAACTAATGCCTATCTGGGTGATAATTTATGGGGTTCCTCTTCATATGTGGAATACTAATGGTCTTATTTTGATAAATAGTAATTTGGGAAAACCATTGCTAGCATATGAGTGCACATTCAAGAAAACTAGATTTCATTTGCTAGGATTTGCATTGAAATAGATATAGAATTTTCTTACCCTAAGTCCATTCCTTTACTAATTGATGGAAATATAACGTTTGATCTCCCCGTTGAATATCAACGGAAAACACCCAAATGTGATACATATATGGTATTTTGGCATGCTATAAAGAACTATTCAAGGAAACTGAAGACTAGGTAGACCCCTAAGAAGGTTAGATATGTTAAATCATAGTCAAATACAAGGATTTTGAATGGAGCAAATGGTGGTTAACCTCTGGAATCAACAAATGATTTTTCTGTTGAATTAAATGGTAATTTGGAGATCACTTTTGCAGTTACTCTGAATAGTGGGGGTAATAATAGCATAGACACAACTGGTGCTAACATTATTAAGGTAGTAAAAAAAATGGCTGCGAATTAGTGCAGTAAATAATCAGAGTGTTACTGCTGTAATGAACCCAAATTTTGAGATTAGTATTGTGAACACACTCGATTTGGGATCAGAAAGGGGGATGAATATAAGGAACATCATGGCGAATTTGGTCTCAACTCAAACTGAGAATGAGACAAATTCAGGTAAAGGTGAAGACAAGCTTGCGAACACTCAAGGAGAATGAACTAAAGTGGAAGGGATGAAAAACTCATCCCAAAATAAAAGTAAGAAAAATCTTTTTCCTAAAAATAATCCTTTCATGATGTATAGAAACTTCAAAGCAAATATCATACCCAATTTACAAAAGAAAAGATATGTCTACAAAAAAATCCAAGGTCAGAGCTTCATTTATGGTGTTGGTTGATAGAGTTCTATTGAAGATAGAGTCATAATCACAGACTTATAAGAGGACAGTGAAGATCTTGATGATTGAGAATTTGAGAGAAATCTTAAACACTTGTCTTGTGAAGATAAAATCCCAGAGAGAAATAAGAGAAACTCCGACAGAAAAGGGAAGAAACTATACAATCTCAAATGGAATGGAAAATACGGAAGCTATAAGAATGATAATCAAGAGACCTTAGGGAGAGGACATAGATCTTAGGTTAAGAAAGGGCATTCATAGTTGTTTGTAGTTTTTGCTTCTTTCTTCTTGGTTTGTTGGTTGATTGTTGTTATAGGCTTTCTTCAGTGCCTAGTAGTTGTTTATTTTTTTTGGAGTTGGACTTTGCCCTCCCTTTGTACTCACTTAGGCGTTCATTCCTTTTTTTTCTATTTTAATGAATTAATTAACCTTTCTCCTCAAAAAAAGAAAGATAAAGTGGAATACTATGGAAGATTGTGTTGATGGGTAAGGAAATTGGGAGATAGGCATGCCAAATTTCAAAATGGAGGGGTCTAGATACATTAATTTTATAAAATTAATAGTTTTACCATACTTTGTATCAAGAGGAGAACTCAATCTCATTATATGGCAACTCAGGTAAGTTTAATAGAAAGAGGTACCATGAGGAAATCTACTACAATCTTAAACATCCAATTCCTAATGGAGGTGAGTTCTCAAAATTATACTGGCACACAGATATACCACTTAAATTTTCGTCTAGTTTATGGATTGTGTTTCATAACTCAATTTCTTTTCTAGCTAACTTGAGACATACAAAAATTAATATAAACAACAAAGTTTGTAAAATGTGTCAACTTAATAAGGAAGATAACCTCCATTTAATACTACACTTTGAAGTGTCAATGAAAATATGGTTTTAAAGAAAATTAAAATTTCATGGGTGATGCATGAAACGTTGTGTGGGAACTTTGAAACTTGGAAGTATAACAGGCTGCAAGGGAGACATAGTAAGATATAGAGGCTACTACCTTATGCAGTGACTTGGATTCTATGAAGGGAGAGGAATAAAAGTGTGTTTGATGGTAAGTCTAAACAATTAGATGACCTTATTTTTGTTTCGAAAAAGAAAAGTTTTACCCTTAAGTTCTGGTATTTTACTTTTCTTAATATTTTTTGGACGTAATCATATCATCAAAGGGTCTAACTGTATAAAAAAATTGGGGCTAGCAAAAAAATTTATATAACTTCACCAAAATTAAGATATACAAAACATTAAAAATAATTACAAAGAGATATCAAACTTGACACGAAACTCAACCACAATTACTTCACTCAAAGTTAACTCCTAGAGTATATAAAAGAACTTTGGATTTTCCTATGCTGTAATCCAAATAATAGATACCATTGAATAATAATCGACACCTAAAAATATTTCAGAATAACTTAAATTTCAAAACTTACTAATGCATTTCTAAATATTTAACATGTCTTGAAAAATAAAGAGTAGGAAAAAGATATTCTAAATCTGAGATGAAGAAAATAATTTATTTTTCCTTGTTATTTACCGGTTTAAAATAAGTGGTTCCTTGTATATATAAAATATAAATTTTAATTAACAAAAGAATAGAAATTTCGTATTTTAAGTAAACATATCACATTAGAGGTGTCAAAATGGAGGCCATATACCGGTGTGTCCATATAACAATTTCTTTACTTATTTTGTTTAAAAAAGTTATCGGTGTATAATAGAAATATAACAATCTAATGACTAAAAGACGATAGAATTTGTTAAGACGTTATAAGAATGGTTAGTCTATTTATATTATTATATTAATGTATAATGTTGTATACAACGGTTTTTTAACGATTATAGGCGAGTTTGATAATGATGTTGACCGTTGACTTTGACCATTCACTGACAGTTGGCCTTGATCATTGGTGCAAACTGGCTCCCAGGAAGGTGATAGGTGTCTAAAATACATTATTTGAATATCAGTTTTTTTATACTTTTCTTAGTTATTTCTCTTGTATTTTGTGTATATTATGCTAGTGTTATACTTTGTAGGTCTTTTGGAGTCATATAAAGTGAAAGAAGAGAAACATGAGCTCAAGGCATTGGTTGGAGACATTGGGTGTTTGCAAGCTCGAAGTTGGTAAGCACACAAGTCTCACTTGCGTCGAAACAGAGCATTACTAGGGGAAAACCCACTATTTTCCTAAAAAAGTGGTATAAACAATCAACTTGTTAAAGGAAAATAACCTATTGCTCAGGCCACCATCATTTTATATTCAAGGGGAAGCCAAGTATGGGGTGCCTAAATCCAACTCTATTTTATAACCTAAAACTAGGTCTAGGTTGAGTTGGTTCTTTCCTCTTCAACAACAATCAAGTTCTACTCAGCCGTCTCCTTCATGCTGGCAAACCAAGGTATCAAAATTTCACTAGTTTTCGAACCACAAGACCTTGGTTAGTCGGTGACAGAGTTCTGGTGCAACGACAAGGCGTTAAGGAGAGAATAAATTGAGTTATGAACTCGACCTAGCTGTAGGTTAAGAGCAAGTACTGGATTTAAGCACGCAATCATTGGATACGGGCATCCCCCTAGTATATCTCAATCTTTTTATAAATATGGTTGCCCCGTAGTGGTTTCTTATTTTCAACACAATTGAGACTTGCGTTCTTGCTAGATTTGGACACAATTGACCCATCAACACCCAATGACTTCGGACAATGTCGAGCTCCCGATTATCTTCTTTTTCTTCTCATGACTCCAAATTACCTAAAACTCAAAAGAAGCGTAATGTACACTTATACAAGAGAAATAACTTATAAAAGCATAGAAAATTGAAATAACTTAGTTGTCGGGGAGGCAGTGAATTGTTATTTATTTTTGATTTCTTACTTTTGTGTTTAGTTTATTTTTGTTTTTAGTTTCTTATTTTTGATTCTAACCTAGTTTTGAGAATCTTGTTTCAGGTACTTGTATTCCATGTACGGTGAACAAGAACAAGCTTATAATGGTAATCAATTTGGTTTTCAATCTCAACCCTATTAAAATTTCCAACCATACGGGGAGTATTATCACAACCAATCCTTTGGTTATGACCAATACTCCACGTACTCTTTTGGTTATCCTAATACATGGCAACCTACTTATGGTAGGTATGTAAGTGAACAATTACAAGAAGGAGTGGATAATTTTTCTTGTGATGGTCTAGCTAATTAAATCTACTCTTGATCATATTTATGATAATTCACCCATTCAACGGAAGCAGGTCAGGTTAGAAAATCTACCACAAGTGATGGTGTAAGACTACCCAAGTTTGAGAGAACTTGATATAGAAGGTTTGAGAAGTTGATATATTATGGGGCATCATGTGCAGAAATTTTAGAAGTTAAAAAAGCTTTTAGAAATGAACGTAAAAGACGTTATTCTATGGGATACGATGATGATTTTGAACCTCTTAAAAATCCTTACACCAATGATGAATTTATTCCAACTCCAAATCATATTTTTGATGATAATTGTGTAGTTAACTCAACTCTTGATCTTAATTATGATCATTCACTCAATCAAAAGAAAGAGTCGTGAGCGAGAAATTTTATTGTAGTTAATGGTGGAAAGCGTGTGAATGTCAGAAAACTCACTCAAAAACTATACAAGTTGGAAGATTACTGAACCCCGGAAGAGCTTCTCGAAAAAATTAGTAGGACCATGAACTCAAACGACATTCTGATAAAGGTTGGGAAACCGATGAAGATTCTGATTATGGTGAGTCCAAAAACGAAGAGGAGTATGTTGAGAGTGAAACTGAGTTGTATCATGGAAGACCAATTTGAACTTGCCAAGGATGATATTGATGATGTTGATGCCAAAAATGTGAAAGCAGAAACTAATGAAGAACGGTTAGAAATTTTAATAGAGGACCATGGTATACAAGAAGTAAGTAATTCATTATAATTTTTTGAGAAAGATCAGGATCCTGTAATACAAGAGAATTCAAGAGGTTTGACTAAACCTTTGACTTTAATCATTTTTCTTTACCTCAGCTAGGATTGAATGTATGCTCTTCAGAAGTTTTGTTCAATTATTTTGCTTCTAAATATTCTCCATTAGAGATTCTTGATTCTCATACTATGCAGGTTTTAGAAGAGGAACCTGTAGAAGTTCCTGAATTCTTTGTTGTCTATGCAATTCCGATTGTAGAAAGGACTAAGTGTGGGGGAAACTTCTATCGAGAGATAACTTCACTATTTTTTTCTTGTACTAATATTTGTATGCAATTATTATTTACAATGAAGATTTTTCTATGGGTGGATCCCAAATTTTCAGGTTGGTGGTATATGGGCGACCAGAAAGTAGGGCTGACGACGTTAAACCAAGCGCTTCATATGAGGAAACCCATTGGTTAATATTTCTTTACTTCTTTTTTTCCTGAATTTTCATATCATAATAGGATTTACCACCTTGCGTTTTCCGTTGGATGAGTCAATTTACATTGAGGACAATTTAAAGTTTAAATGTGGGGGAGTGGTTAAGCATATAAAGTTTTTTGTATTCACTTTCTTAGAGTCACTTTATATACATTTAGCTAAGTTTACATACAAAGTTCTTACCAAACAACTGAACTTAGAATTGCTAGAGAATTTACATTCGGTATTCTTAGTCGATCGAAAGAGCAAACGTGATGAACTTAACCATGCCGGTGGCGAATTAGGTGCGAAAGCTATATAATATTAGAGAGATAATAAATCATTACTAGAGATTACCCTATAAAAAATATGAGTGAGGCACCAAACCTCCGACGTATATTGTTTGTTTAGAGTGTTTCATCTGCACAAACTTCGAGTAGAATGATGAGCTACTCAACCTCGTAAAATTTCAACACTACTTTTTTATCTCTAGAGTGTTAATTTCTGTCAATCATGAGGGTAACAGCAGAATTACGAATGAACCATATTCTCGTAGTATGAAATATATGCATTACTACTCTCGAAGCAGTCGTCAGTGGAAACTCATCATCAACAAGTGGAAGAATATAAATTTTTTGAAGAAATTTAAAGACGTGAATGGTACAAGCAACAATACAAGGTGACAAAGTTTACATACAAGATGAGAAAAATACAAGTACAAGAAATAGCAAAAGAAGTGAACTTTTATGAATGTTAGATACAATGTTGTGAATAATCAAGCACTAAGTTTTCCTACTGTCTTTTCATTTCATATCTTAGTTATTTCTTTATTGCATTATAATAAAAATAAAATAAATTTAATTATTATTGCATTCATTCATATCCATATTCAGTCATAAAGGACGTAGTAAAGTATAAATCTAAAAAGAAGTTCAAGACAACAACAATTTAAAGGGTACAAGGTTTGAAAGAGTTGATTTTCATCAACCAGGCGAGAAAGTGAAAATATGATGTACAAAGGTTCGAAAGTTTATTATCGAGGGTGGATACCGAAGATAAGTTTTTGCTATTTGACGTTGTAGAGAGGAGTGCGTGTTTGTAGCTCAGACGGGAAGGTGGGTGAGCATTCCCACTCTCGCAAATGGTTGAATTCATTTCTTAGAGATTTAGATATAAATAAAAAGTTTTTTGCATTACCATTCAACGTGTGCAAGGGTTCTATCTTCACTCTTGCTTGCACACATGTGAGACCCATTTTTGTATTCTTACGAGTATTAACATCATAAAATCCTATTGGTGAGGCAGAAGTCGAGGAGAAACTCTCGATTGTTCTCGAGGCTGCATTCCTTTATATGACATTGGTTTGACACATTACACCCACTTTCTCGCCGATTATGTGTATTTATATTTTCCATTTCTCTTGTACTTCTAACTTCTTATTGTTGGGTGCAGAGACTTTATGTATTCATATCTCTTTGGATGCATGTGCTTTGTTTGAAAGTTGGAAGATTAAGTTTTGTGTGTATACCTCTTGTAAACCCTCATGGTATTATAACTCGTCCACTAGCGACACCTAGGGGTTTAAAGTCTTGTTGCACATGCTAAGTGTAACTATATCCTCGATGAAAGGGAGTTATTGTATTTTAGTTTAGTTTTCTCGAGGAAGCAAAGTCTAACTGTGGGGGAATTTGATAGGTGCCTAAATACATTATTTGAATATCAATTTCTTATTTTTTCTTATATTTTGTGTATATTACGCTTGTTGTATATTTTGTAGGTCTTTTGGAGTCATACAAAGTGAAAGAAGCGAAATAGAAGCTCAAGGCATTGGTTGGAAGCATTGTGTGTTGGAAAACTCGAAGTTAATAAGCACACAAGTCTTACTTGTGTAAAAAACAGAGCATTACTAGAGGTAAACCCACTATTTCCGAAAGAAGTGCTATAATCAGTCAACTTGTTAAAGGCAGATAACCTACTGCTCACGCCACCATCGTTTTACAGTCAAGGGGAAGCCAGGTCTTGGGTTCCTAAATCCAACTCTATTTCATAACCTAAAAGTAGGTCTAATTCGAATTGGTTCTTTCCTCTTCAATAACAATCAAGTTCTACTCAACCGAGTCCTTCACGTCGAAAAACTTAGGTCAGGTTATCTTGAGTGAAATGATGATTCAAGTTTCAGACAAGAATAAGAAGAAGATGGGTTTGACAGTCGAGAAAGAAGAAATAAAAGATGGGTTTGAGGAGAAGGTAAAAGCATTGAGAATGGATGGATGAAGACGTTATTGTAGATCTGAGTTTGAGAGTGAAGAAGAGCTGGAAATTGTTATGGTTTGAGTGGTGAAGGCGAGCGAAGAAATATGAGTATCGATTGTTTCAATTACGTATGTTGGATTACAAAGAGTTTCTAAATCGAGATAAGAAGGGATTCAGATGAGTTCACTTCATAGACGGAGGAGAAGAAAATGGAGAAGAACTCAGTTAGAAGTAAGTTGTAGAGATTATGGGTGAGTTGATTGAAGTGCTATCCATGAACTAATTGATGCTGTGAATATGGAATGAATGAGTTGATTAATAATATGTGTGTTGAATGTTGGTTGGGATAAAAATGATTGCAGGGAAGGAGAATTTGATTCAGGAAACACCAATTTTACATGTTCGAGTTATCACCAGAGTTGCACATAAGGTGTTTGAAGAAATATCTCAAAGAACTGTCGTCAATTGATTTGAATTGCCTTGTTAGTTCCACGAAACTGACATGGTTAATACTTGGCTTGTCTGATTTTGGCTTGAAGATTGTTTGAGCTTGACCTATTTTTGGAATTGAAGAGTTAGGGTTTGATTAGAAAAGAGTTCTACTCCAAGTGGGATTGGTGGAACAAGAGAAATTATATAAGAGCAACTTCAACAAAAGAGGGGGATATCTAGTTTTTCAACTAGTTCTCTTCTCACCTCTTCTACTCCTTTTTGTAGGTTCACGCGGGAAGATTTCTTGACTTCTAAGGTTTGCAATTTATTCTTAAATTCAATTTTGTGAACTCTAATTTATGAGTAGTTAATTTTGTTATTGGTTAGGGATTATCTGAATTTCACAATACTTGATTCTTTGATTAATAAATTAGTTTGTCTCACAACTATCGTTCATAATTTACCGAAAATATCGCCATGTATGATTGAGTGTTTGTTTAGTTAAGTGGACAATTGATTGAACTCACATTCATATCTATAGTTAATTAGGGTTTATTATATGCAAAAGTGATATTGCTTGAATACAAGTAGCATAATGCAATTACAGATTCTTGTGAAACTTTCTTGTACTCGCATGTAAGTTATGACCTTTGTTAATTTGTCTACTCGGGTATGTCAACTGAATTAATTAGTCTATTTCACAAATTTTAACGCTCGTATTGGATTCAACCTAATTGTGCTTTTACACTTTAGGTTGTTCACTAAGCAGTATTAAAAATGCATCGTTTATGTAAGTGTGTTGAATTTAGGAAATCAACGGGATATTCTTGCGATCAAGGTATTCTAGGGCTTTTGATTATAAGAGATTAAATTTTAATTCTAATTATTAATACAAGAACATGTTTTGTGAATGAAAACGAAACCTTGACCAATATTCTCAACTTATTGATTTTTTTTTTTACAATTTCTTAGCTTTCTTAATTAGTGTAATTACTTTTCATTGAATATGAAAAATCCCCTCTTTTACATAAGATATCGAAAATCGAATAACAACCAAGACCTCCTTTTGGGAACAATCCTTTCTTACCTTTATTTCATATAAATCTTAAGTAGTGAGAAAGTAATAAATAATTTGGACGTGCAAACAACCATATTAGTAAGGTGAGACTTTAGGTGCTTGCATCATGCAAAGATAAGTTTTAAGAGATATTAACAATCCACATCTACAACTACACGTGTCGTTTGATATAAGGTATCATATATCTCGCATCCAAACAAAGTTATTGCTGTTGCGATTTCTATTACATAATTTGAATAGTTAAAAACTCTTTTTTTGGTGCCAACCCTGGTCACTTCTGTCAGACCTGAAGATGCAACCCTTCTCGTCATCATCATTGATATTATCATTTAACTCATGCTAGTGCACATGAGCCAAGACCAATGTTCCTAGTAGATATAACATTTTTCAATTAAAAAAGCTGTCAGAAAGCAATTCCACATTCAACAATTCTATACGAACAACAAATAAAACTGTAAACAAAAACCGACAAAAATTGTTGTCTCATAAGGGTGGACCCACTCAACATGATTAGCATGGACCCACTTAACATGATTAGCAGGGGGTCCGTTTTATGAGAATTTTTCTTTCGAATTTTTTTTCTTTGATTTATTTTGCTGTCCATAAGTCATTTTCGTTCTAAATTATGTTTTATTTTTTTCATAAAAAAAGATGATTCCATTTTGAAACTACAATATGGTTTTTTATTTGGATAGAAAACACCAATTTCAAAGTCATACATACGCGTGAATTAGAATAGAAAACAGGTAGAGGTGGTTGAACTTTGAGGTGACTGAAACCAAAGGGATCTCAAAAGGAAATCAGAAGGATAAATCACACACAAAAAGATCAGAAGGGATAGACTTTATGTCATGTGTTCCCAAATAAAAGCAACGGCATCCAATATATCTTCTATCATTTTAATCCTCTGTTGGCACTTGTCACTGGATGCCCATGCTAGTTTTATGCGATCATGAATGACCTGTTTTTATTCTACCTTTGTTGTATTAAATATTAGGTCAAAATACCCAGTCCACAAATTCTTCTATCCAAAAAAGGTATTCTTATTTAGTCAAGATTGGTCAATTTAGTTGTTATTGTAGGTGTAAAATAGGGAAAATACTCCATCAAAAATACATCGGTGTTGACGATGACCACAAACCTCAACTCAATTATTTCAGTATTGGAGATAGTATAAACAGAATTTGCACTTTAGAAATATCTTATAGCTTTAACCGCATTTTAAAATTAAATGACTAATAATACACTAACTAGTGCATTACAATAGGTAATGATTTTGATAATTATTTGACATTTCTTTTTTTAAAGAGAATTTTATTATAACGCTACCGAATTTTGATATGATTAGGAAAAAACTACCCAATTTGTCCAATTAAGGGTACGAGGAATTAGTAATTTAACGAGTTTACATATCAACTTCGAATGAGTTTGAATGAGCTCGATTTTTTGATTAAACTGACGCTTTAGAATGGAGAAAAGAGGGAAAACCAACAACTATACAAGAGACCAATTATTTACAGACGGGACTTATCAATACGAATAGGCTAATCGGTGGACTCGATCATGGAGAATTCCCTGGTAAAGTGAAGAACGATTGGTGTGCATTGCGCCGGAGATTCCCCTGTTTTCAAACTGATAATCTTGATTATAACTACATGTTCCGCTGCTGATGTTCTCACCATTCGTTACAAATCGAACAACCACATCGTCAGCGAAGCGAACTTTCTTCTTCTTCTTCTTTTTCTTTTCTCTTGTGCTCTTATCTACATGAATGAAAATACTATATCAACAACAAAGGTATCATAAAATAGAAAATATAAGCGACGAAACTCAACGTACCTGAAGATATACAAGGTCTCAATATTTGTGGGTTCGGTTTAGAATTTTGATCAACCAAGATTCGTGAAGTAGAAATTAGAGCCTTTTGCTTGTATAAGGTAATCAAGACAACGGAGCCGGAGATTGCCATGGCAGTAGCTAAGGCTAAACCGTGTGAACTCATAATTGAAGCCATCAAAGAAGTAGAAATAACGTGAAACACAAAGAAAATCTGGAATTTGATGGGTTTGAAGAAAATTTGATGGTTGAGTTTATATATGCAAATGAAAGCCTCAAAGTGTAAATAATAGAAAGAACAAGGGTGAAATGGAATAATTTGTATGCTTGAGTGTCATATGTGAATGAGTCTTAACCAATCAATGTGTTTATAATGGGATGGTGGTTCAAGGCTGTTGATGACCCATTTCTTAGACAAGGGAGAATAACCACATAATTCCACTTTTGGGTTCTCAAATGGTTAGGATTGTGTTGTTGTCTTCACCTTCCTTCGAAGTGGGCAAACAAAATACGTAAGAATGGAGAACTTCTATCTCTTAGTGTAGTCATCGTAATAAAGTAGTCAAAATATATTAAAGAGGATCACATTCAACGGTAAAAAAGAAATGAATCCGTTGCCTTTTGAATTAGCTAGCGTGAAGGCTAACAAAAACCATTTAGGAGCTATTTTCTTAAAGCCATCCAACAGAAGAAGTTAAGGGGTAATTTAGGGGTATGTAAAATTACCGTAAAATCTTTCATTAATCTAATTATTACCAAAATACCTTTCATTTATAAAATCTAAACCTAAACCTAAACCTAAACCTAAACCTAAATCTATTTCACACTTTCACCATTCAACCTTCCGATTCTCTTCTTCTCCTCTCAATTTCAAAACTACCGATTACTCATCAAACTACCAATTTTCCACCATTTTCTTCTCATCTTCAACCGATTAATCGTAAACCAATTCATCGTATAATCGTAAACCAATTAATCGTACTTACTACAATCCAAAGATGCCTCGACAAAAGCAAACAAGTCGTCAACCTCCTAATACAGATTGGCCGCATTTTAACGAATTAGTAAGAGATCGAGAAATTGTTCAAGAACAAAGCGATGAAAGCGATGAACGCGATGAGGATGAAGTAGACACGGAGTCCGAATACGAAAATCTTCCTCTCTAACAGTTGATGGCTCCAATAAGGTTAGGGGTTTACCATAATTTGTGTTTATATTTCTTAAATCGCTTGAATTAGTGAGTAGAATACCAAGGGTTTTAGGTGCAGTAGCACAATCGGTAGTTTCGTGGTTGTATTAAAATACCGATTGTGGCAGTGTTCTTCACTGCTCATGAAGATCATGCACAATTGGTAGTTATCTTTAGGTTAAAACTGCCAATTGTTCTTCTGTATAAAAATTTCGTAATAATCGGTAGTTTTGCATAGGCTTAAACTACCGATTGTGAGTGTTTAATGAACCTCAAAAACACCCATCACAATCGGTAGTTAGATTTAGACATAAACTACCGATTATTCTACTGGATGCAAAAGTAGTGATTTCGTTTAGTGTTAAACCTCCGATTGTGCTAGTTAGTGATCCTCAAAAATATCGATCGCAATCGGTAGTTATTTTTACACCTAAACTACCGATTATTCTACTGGATCCACATTTAGTGATAATCGGTAGTTAATTTTTTTATATAACTACCGATTGTGTGTGTGTCCGTAAAATTTTGTGTTCCCATTTTTTTTATGCACAATCGGTAGTTGATGTAGAGCCCGAGCTAGTTAAGTTATTTTTTGTACTATCGATTATACACAATCGGTAGTTAAGTTATTTTTTTGACTACCGATTGTTAATAATATGTTGAGTTCAACTTACTTTGTCTACCGTTTTATGTACTGAAATAATTGTTCTTTATTTTGTATCAAAAAAGGAAAAGGTGATCAAAGCAAGCTCACGATACAACTCTATCGGGGCCTCGTCGTGGAGGCGGTAAGAAGGTTACCGCTAGTGCTAGACGAAAAAAGAGCGCTAGCCAAAACGAAGAAGGAGGACCAAGTGCTCCTCAAGCTCAACACTTCGAAGGAGGTGGTCCAAATGCTACCCAAGAAGAAGAAGAAACTGGTACAAAGAAACAACCAAGGAAGAGACGAGGACACAAGGTCCCCGACTCTCTGATGATTAAGGGTCCCCGACAAGGTCAAATCCCCGGGCTCCCAAGAGACGGAGGACGTCTATCGTTTGGCTACAAGGATTCTTGGGCCAAAGAAATCTACTCTACCGAGGTAATAATTATAAAACACCATTCTTAACATGTTGTCTTTTTATTCGTAGAAGTGCTAACTTTTATTCTATTGTTTTTAATTCGTCGTGTATATTAGGACCATTCTAATGTGGTCCGTCTACTGAAACCTACGGCTGCACCATACAAGATGAACGACTGGCCGTTGAAAGGTGAGTGTGTTCGGTTCCAGCAAATTATAGAGAACTCGGGGCTATCTAC
Organism: Papaver californicum; assembly: GCA_023531435.1. Classification (NCBI taxonomy): domain Eukaryota; kingdom Viridiplantae; phylum Streptophyta; class Magnoliopsida; order Ranunculales; family Papaveraceae; genus Papaver; species Papaver californicum. The sequence continues at coordinate 3,750,551 of JAJJMC010029797.1, forward strand.
GGCCGCCGCAAACTCCATGTTAAAGCACGACCGGGTGTCGATATCTGTATTCATGGAGAGGTATTATCCAGAGACCGATACTTTCCACATGCCGTGGGGAGAGATGACCATCACACCCGATGATGTGGTGCATATTCTAGGTCTGACGGATCATGGAGAGGCGGTCAAGTTTGACTACGTGAATTCGTTAAGCTGGGACCAGCTTTATGTTTTGACCGAGAAGTGCTTTGGTTGGGACCAACAAACCTCCAACCAAGAGTTTGACCGTTGCGCTAAATACAGAACCAGGCAATTTAGTATGGTTCATCTGATGGAAAGGTTCAGAGGCACCTTGGATAAAGAGAAGGCCAACCCAGAGTTCAGCGATGACCAGGTCAAAGCTGCAGCAACTGCATATCTTTTGTGCGTTTTGGGATGTGTAATTTTCCCAAATGCTAGTGGCAACCGGGTTGACGCCAACCTGCTACAACTTTTGGATCCCATCCAGAAAGTTCAAGACTATTCGTGGGGCATGGTCTTGCGTTTTTGATGGAAGAGATGAGAAAGGCATCCCTGGAGGAGACTAGCCAAATAGCCGGGAACGTGAGCTTATTGCAGGTATTTTAGTAACTCCATTGATGGTTTGATTGTTATTTATTCTTTTTTCTTTTTCTCTTTCAATTTTCTCATACTTGGTTTGATATGTTCATTAGGCTTGGATCTACGATCACTTTCCCTCCCTCGAGTTGGCAAGACAGAAGCCGGATTAGGAGAGAGGAACAACCCGAGGAAAAAAATACATCTTTTCGGGCAAGGCTGGTACGTAATGTTATTTCCTTTTGATTTTAGTTCTACGGGTCAATATTATAGATAATAATCGTTTGATTGTTATTGCCTAAAAACAGAAGAAGAGGATTGCATTTCTGTCGAACAAGGTAGGTTCGTGCCTCAATGGGGGAGATAAAGACCTCCTCCTCAACCTTGATAAAGAAGATTATGCTCCCCAGTTCGGAGATACATGTACGATCACAACGGCGACGAGGAATGTAACTACTAAGAAGACTAAACGTTTTCGCGGTTCAACGAGTGCTGCTCCTCGAGCCAATGTCTCTGCTTCTCAAGCCTATGAACCTGAAGCCTCTGTTACTCGTGCTCCTCTTCCTAAAACCAAAAAAGTTAGGAATCAGGTTGTAATCGTTAAATTGAAGGATATTATTTTAGTGTTTAACATTTCTGGTTTGAAGGTTTCCGATTTGAGATGATTATATGTACTTTTTTTGAGTTATCATTTGATTTGCCATCGATTTATTTTTAACAAGTTATGTTTTATAAATTTTACATGTATAATCGGTAGTTAGCGGGTTTGAAACAACTACCGATTGAGTAAATTAATCAGTAATCGGTAGTTTAAGAATCACTTAAACTACCGATTATGTACATTCAGCGACAATCGGTCGTTTGTACAAAATTTTAACTACCGATTGAGAGTGTCCAGGAGTTTTCAAAAAATTTGGATTTCCAATTTGGGGCCACTAATCATAATCGGTAGTTTGTACAAATTTAAACTTATCGATTGCGAGTGCCCAGGAGTTTTCCAAAAATTTCGATTTCCAATTTGGGACTACTTATCATAATCGGTAGTTTAAGAATTTTTTAAACTACCGATTGTGATTGTACAAATTGTTGAAATTTTTGAAAAAA
>JAJJMC010029797.1:3752240-3798917 GCA_023531435.1 Papaver californicum
TAAACTACCGATTGTGATTGTACAAATTGTTGAAATTTTTGAAAAAATCTCGATTTCCAATTTGGGGCTACTTATCATAATCGGTAGTTTAAGAATTTTTTAAACTACCGATTGTGTTTGTACAAAATGTTGAAATTTTTTAAAAAATCTCGATTTCCAATTTGGGCTACTTGTTATAATCGGTAGTTTAGGAATTTTTTAAACTACCGATTGTGTTTGTACAAAATGTTGAAACTTTTTAAAAAATCTCGATTTCCAATTTGGGGCTACTTATTATAGTCGGTAGTTTAATAATTTCTTAAGCTACCGATTGTATTTGTACAAAATGTTGAAATTTTGTAAAAAATCTCGATTTCCAATTTGGGGCTACTTATCATAATCGGTAGTTTAAATTTTTTTTAAACTACCGATTGTGTTTGTACAAAATGTTGAATTTTTTTTTAAAATCTCGATTTCCAATTTGGGGCTACTTATTATAATCGGTAGTTTAAGAATTTTTTAAACTACCGATTGTGTTTGTACAAAATGTTGAAATTTTTTAAAAAATCTCGATTTCCAATTTGGAGCTACTTATCATTATCGATAGTTTAAGAATTTTTAAACTACCGATTGTGTTTGTACAAAATGTTGAATTTTTTTAAAAGATCTCGATTTCCAATTTGGGGCTACTTATTATAATCGGTAGTTTAATAATTTCTTAAACTACCGATTGTGAGAATCGGTAGATTATGGTGTATCCAAACCTTCTGATTCTTTATATTAGTTCGAACTTAATGTACATATTTTCTGTACACTCTTGTTACACCAGGCCTCAACGTTTTTTTTTTGAAAAAAAGAGCCGTTAAGACTATAATCTATATAAGGAGGGTGACCTCTTCTCATTTATGCACCTCTAATACATTTTAACTCTCCAACTTCGAAGAAATTAGTGGCTCAACCTATTCTCAACTAAAACATCAACTTTTTTCATTTCTTTTCCTCTACCGATTCTAATACTCCTTTTTTACCCTTAAGTACTCCATTGAAAATGGCTCCAAAATCTTTACCTAAACAACCAAAGAAGGGAAAGGAAAAGATGGTGATAGAGGAGTCCAAAACCATTAAAATCAATTCGTCAACCGATTCCGAGACAACTTACTATGTTTTGGTTCCTCGGTGCATTTCAAGGGACAAAGACTTGTCAAGCATAAACCCATACTACAATGAAGCTGGAGAGTACATAGGTCCACTTCGGGCTGATCCTAAGGGGGACGAGAAGAAGAAGAAGAAGCCGTTTGAAACTAGGACCAAGTCCAGAGTAACAAGGAGTGGAAGAATTTCATGAGATCAATGAGATTGATCAATTTGAACTTCTATGATGTGTTTTGTTTCGTTTAAGTCGGATGTTTTTAGTTTTTTTAAAAAATGTTTAATGAACAATATGTAGTAAGTTTATTTGAACAAGTTTTTCTCCGGATGTTGAAATAGTATTACGAAGTTAGATGTTAAGTAAAATCGACATATTCGGTAGATAACTATGTTTACTACCGATTACGTACAATCGGTAGTTATTTATTTCTCGTGCTACCGATTATCCACAATCGGTAGTTATTTATGTTCACTAACTACCGATTGTTGCAATAAAAGTCCTGGACAACAAAACTATTATAATCGGTAGATAAATTTGATCTTTAAACTACCGATTACAAAGTTAAAAATTTTAAAGTTTAATTTATTATATGTTTACAATCGGTAGATATAAATTTTCAATACCTACCGATTGTGAAAGATGAAGAGTTCGAAATTTTAGAAATTTTGAGAAATTCAATTTGGGGCAACTTACATAATCGGTAGTTTAAGTACTCCATTTTCCTACCGATTGTACAATCGGTAGGAAAATAAATCACGATCCTACCGATTGTACAAAACTAAAACTCAAAAAATCAATCTAAAACACTCTCGATTTCTAATCCAAAACTAACTCAAATCATTTTTTAATAACCAAATTAATCAACTAATTAATCAAAATTAATACTAATTAAGCAAGAGTAGATTAGCCATTATAGAAAATAGATGGATAAGGGATGTATTGAGATTACTTCAAAATGACCTTATTTTGTCTTATTAGTCACCCCTAATTAGTTTTTAGTATCCCTAAAAAAAATCAGGATAATAAGAATCATAAAAAGAACTTAACTTAAGAAGGCTTCTAAGAGATATAAGTCTAGTATGATTTACTTCCCTGTATTGAATTGTAGGAGTACTGCTCGTGTATTTATATATTAGGAGCATACACATATATACATTGGTTTGAGTTTAGATAATCCAACCATAATTTACAACATTTATCTTTATTTAATGAGTGAGAAGATTTATCCTAATGAAGTTCCATCAGATTGAAACTCCTTTTAATTTATATATATCTTGTTCAGGTGTTGTAGGGGGTCATAATACGCCCCCTTAAGCTCAACGGCGGGGAGATGCCAGTGAGCTTGGACCGAAAAAAACTAACTAAATAAAGCACTGAAAGGCTTTGTAAATATGTCATCCATTTGATCTTCAGAGGATATGAAACGAACACGATAGCTCGTTGGCAGCAACCCTCTCTCTGAAAAAGTGAAAATCAAGTTTCATTGTTTAGTTCGAGCGAAAAAGACCGGATTAATAGATATATAAGTGGCACTAATATTTTCGCACCATAAGATCAGAACACTTGAACAACGAACGACAAGTTCACCTAGAAGAGCCTCAACCCAAATTAATTCAGTCGTGGTAGTGGCAATCTCTCTATACTCAACTTTTATGCTTGATCTTGAAATCGTTCTTTGTTTGTGAGAACTCTAAGAAACTAAATTACCTCCCTAGTAGACACAATAATCAGCCATAGAGTGACGATGAAAATACCATAATCCAGCATGTTTAAGAATAACTAGCCCAAGTAAGCACAAAGCTTGAGAATTATTTCGTCTCCCACCGTGGTCGCTAAGTTTATTTCGTCGTCGGTAGTCTGAGACTGACGAACCATCTCGGAACTAATTTTCTTAAACTTGGTTGTAAATATTTTTCATCTTAATATAAATTTTGACTTATAAAAAACACAAAGCTTGAGAATTAGAGAACTATGACGGATAAAAATACCATAATACAGCTTATGTTTGAGGTAGCGAAGAATACGCTTGACCGTCTGCCTATGAGTAACTGATAGTGTATGCATAAACTGACAAACTTTGTTAACGGCAAAGGAAATGTAAGGACCCGTAAGATCGTCAACTCTATTTGTCCTGTCGAGAGATGATTTAGCCGATAATGACTCAATTAACTAAGTCTGAACAATTAATTTTAATAATTAATAAAAATAATAAGATAATAATTTGGAAAAACAAATAGTATCATTAGATATACCTCGAAAAGTTATGCATAATGGACTACTCGAATGCGTCGTTCGGATGCCGGATGATGAAGAAATCGTCTAATTTGTATTCTAAGGGTAAAATAGTCATTTTGTAAATAAACACTATTAAGGAGGCCAAGTATTTTAATGTGAACACCCCAGTTATAATTAACAAAATAACCGTTCTTGGCTGCCCGCAACCATTGGATAGGTGCCTTAATAAGAGATTCACTTTCATTTTTTCTTCTCTTCCTCTTCTGCTTCTCCCCCATTCTCTGTTCTTCTTCTGTGAGGTGAATCGAGAGTTTGAGGTTGAAAGTAGAAGGGAAAGATTAAAGAGGTATTGTTAAAGGTGTTGTTGATGTTGAATTAAGCAAGATAAGAAGAAGAAATTATGAATTAGAGAAGATAAGAAGTTAGGGTTTTCTGTAAGTAATGATTAAGGATGAAATTGAGTAGTTGAAGATGGATTTTATGTATATGAGATGAAGAATAACATGGTTATACTGATTTGAAGGATTAATTTCAGAAAAGATCATGAATCGAGAAATTGAGAAACTAGGGTTTCAAAATGAATTCGAGAAAAGCTTCAGAAAATAAAATTGATGTTCTACGAATTCAATTATAAGTGGGTTTGATGTGCATTAGAATGTGAAGTTGAAGAATTGTTCAAATCGAAGAGTTACGGTTTTTCTGAGAATCAGTTAAATAAGAAATTGATGATGATGCTGAGATTGAGAGAAGAGGAATAAAATTAAGAATAGTTGATGGTGATAGTGTTGATTCAGATGTTGAATTCAAACTCAGAATTTAGAGAAAAGATGGTAATTACACGTTCAAGATGATGCTAATGATAATGAGGAGCTTGTAGATGGAAATTCTTGAAGTAGACAAGATTTGTCATCAAATGAGGTGAAAACTCTTGTAACCTTCTTGTAATCATTAAGTTTTCCTTTTATTTGTGAGAATGATGTATCTGTATTATTTGTGTGCATGTTTTGTGTGTACTTTGACGTTTGTGTAATATAAATTGTATGATTTCCCTTAAAGGAGTACCTGTGGTTTCCCCATAACTTCTTGCTAAGTTGAGTAGGGCGGTAATTCCTCTGTTTCAATATTATTAGTATGGCGGTAATTCATCTTTTTCAATATTACATATTTATTTATAATATAGTAGGGGGTAATTCATCCGTTTCGATATTATTAGTAGGGAGGTAATTCATCCTTTTTGATATTATATATACTAATAATATAGTAGGGCGGTAATTCATCCATTTCTATATTATATATACTATTCTATTCAGGGGAAATCACTCGTATGCATATTATGCTTGATTGTCTAACTATCTGATCTTGATGGTAATATCCAGAATCATAGTTTGTATGGGCACTCTATGTGAATGGTGTTATTATTATTGATTGGAGGTTAAGGTAACACTCTGCTTTTTGAATGCTTGAGTTGTTGAATGCTTTAATTTATTATTGTCTATGTAATTTGTTGTTATTTTAGAACTGTAAAGCATGCTAGTGATTACTTGAAAGTTGTATGTTTCCACTGAGAATCCTTCGGGACAATATGCTCACTCGTTTCCACTTCAATTTCAGTTATCAGAAGAGATGGTGCATATGACATATTCCTTTTCTTAGATTAAAGCTTTAACGAATTAGAGTCGCTTTGGTATCATTTTTATGTATGTATCTTTTGTGTATATTTATTTTGTAAAGTGCAATACACTATTATATCTATATCACTTGAGAGATTCCATCTATAAATATATTAGAGCGGATGAGTTTTAGTTTATTGGAATATTATCTAAATTTTAGGTCGTCACAGTAATATATGGTCACAGTAATATATTGGAGAGTAAAAATTAGATACTGTAAGGATCCCACGACACTATGATATATAGTTGGATCGAAGAAGGAAGGGTCGTCATTGTCCAGTAAACGAGCAATATTGCCCATTGAAGTATAATGTGCTTTACGTACCCCTCCATATTGGTTTTCTTTAATAACTAACAATACAATTCATTTGTTTTAAGAACATTCCAGTAGTATCACGAGTGGCCTCAACACCTAAAAAATAGGACAATTCACTAAGGTCCTTAACAACAAACTCATTTGGTAATTGTTTTATTATGTCCTTGATGATTATATCGGATGACGTCGTCACCAAAGTATCATCAATGTAAATCAAGATATAAGTAGTGTGAGTGGAAGTAATACGAATAAACGATGAAGTAGCTTTTCGTTAGACGACAAATCCAAGGCGTAGAAGATACATATTGAGACGATTATACCAGGCACGCGGCTCTTGCTTACGGCCATACAAGGGTTTGTGTAGGCAGCAAATGTAATCTGGAAAACGAGAATCAACATAACCCAGTGGTTGTTTCATGTACATCTCTTCCTCAAACACACCGTGAAGAAACGTATTCTGTGCATCTAGTTAAGCCAGGAACGACTAACGTCAATAGAAAGAACTACCCGAATAGTACAAGGATTAATTACTAGACTAAAAGTTTCTAAGTAATCTACACCTTCTTGTTGATTCTAACCCTTGGCCACTAATCGCTGCCTTATAGCGCTTAATAGTCCCATCATCCAATCTTTTGATATGATATACCCATCTACATCCAACAATATTTTGTGAGAAAGAAGGCAGAACAGTAGTCCATCTACCATTCCGAAAAAGGGTACGTATTAATTTCAGCATCCATAGAAGCCCGCTATTTAGGGTTGTCTTTAGCGTGACTGTAACTAGTAGGTTCAATAACATTTGTTATAACAGTTGGATGTCGTGTAGCTTCCACGGACTTAATAATTTTTGGCTTAAAAACTCGTTTCTTGTACTGTGTTTCCATAGGGTGATCATTGGAAGTGGGAGGGAAAATCACCTTGGCAGTGGGAGGGAAAATCACCACCTGTAGGTAAAGTTTGATTAGGTGGAGATGAAGGTATGTCTTGGGGCTGCAAATTACCACCTATAGGTGTAGTTGTATTTAGTGGAGGTGGGTAAGAGTTAGATTACGACTAGTCTACAGGAGTGTGAGGGACAAGTGATAATATTGTGGTAGGTGAGGGTGGTTCAGGTGGTGATGGACGAAACCAAGAAATGTGGACCATAGATAGGGGAAAAAAGAAGGGTCAGACTTTACCTTTGTGGATGATGATTCGCGATAATATTGATGGTGGATTTTTGCTAAAGAAAAATATCGTATAATTATAATTTTAGTTTTTATAATCTAGGTATATTTTTATTCCACAAAAAAATTAAGAATATATTAATAATTGTATGTACTCACACCTGCGATTTATATATATATATATATTATATGTATGGTTGTACGTCTGCTTTACCCATGGAGTAAAATAGTAGCGTTACTAATCGTTTGATCCATAGAAGCTCTTGCCTCCTTATCACCTCTTTGTTCTTTCTCGTCTTCAACCTAAAACACCACTTCAGTAAGTTAGAATGCTCCAAACACGTAAATTTGATTACAAGTTATAAAATTCAGGGTACAAGTGAATTTACGACATGATAATTCACTATGTAACATTCATGAAGGGGGTAAACGGTCCAAAAGCATAACAAGGTGTTTCATAACAATCATGTCAGAACGTTTTACACTATACGTTGTACGGGTTTAAAAACTGCGGATAACGGGTGAAAAATTAAGGGTGAATTACATATCAAAACGTTCGTCTATGTATCTACTACAACATACTAAAAGGGCACGCTAATGGGATAAACGAGCTAGAAGATATGGCCCAAATATTAAACCATGTCACATCTGAAAACTGTCAGAATTTCTCCTCAAATTGTATTGTTAGGACGTTTTTGCCCACCAGATAATCTTAAAATCCAAAAAAAATCTTCTGTAAAGATAGCTGGTCTTTCTACGATTCCAAATTGGGGTCGACCATTGAAAACGGACATTATATAAATATTCTACAACGTTTTATTAAAGTGTCCCATGTCTCAAATTTACGACGAAGTGGAACGAAATGCTTCATACAATCACGAGTATTTTACTTCATTCCACAAAATTCAATACCAAGTCATCCAACCAAACTTGCACATCTAAACAAGCTTCTAATGTTGTTCGATCAAGTCCCAACGTCTGGCTAAACAAGCTTCCCTGTTTGGACGAGCAAGCTTTCGGTATCCGGCTAATTTTTATGTTTGACCAACTTTCGTTTCTGGCCAAGCGCACACCCGTGTTCTGCCTACATACCAAGTTAGTGCCGTGCTGAATACAAATTTAAAACTCTAATTGGCTAAGACCTAGTATTAGTTGAGCTGGAAGTACATATCTCTAAGGTTGGTCACGCCAAAAGAAAAAAACCAATGTACGAGATACAAAAAAACCCTAATTTTGGTCATAAAAAACTGATCGTGACAGACTCTTGTTGTTTTCCTAACTTGGCCGGCCAAATTTCTTCTCGTGTCGGACAATATCTTATTCTTGTCTGGCCAAGTTGACCATCCCAAACTTAGCTACCGTTGTTAATTAGGGTGATCATGTCGTTGTTAATTAGTATGGTCATAGCATGTCGTCGTCAATTAGTGTGGTCATACCTGCCATCGTTAATAGTGCAGTCGTAGCCTTTTTTTGTATGGTCTATTACATAACTATTTGTGTCATGATATATACGACTGACTGCTATCATATTTACATAAGATCTACCGGGTTAGTCCTATTTTACTAAAAATATGATTTCAATATACGATCAGCCTGAAACCATTTTAACACATATAGCTTGCCATATGCGACTGGTCATGTGTGTTATGCCATTTATGGATGACCGCTAACGTCTTGGCATAAGATCTACGCGGTAAGTCTAATTTTATGTAAATATGGCTTGCCACATGCGACAGGCCACTAGTTCCTTAACGCATTTACTTATCATATGCGGCTGGCGATACGTGGCTTACCACATAAAGATGACTACCAGCGTCTTAAACCAAAACTGACATGGTAAGCCTTATTTCCATTAAACTTGACTTGTCATATGCGTCCTTTCAAGTATGTCGCGACACATTACTTGGTATATATATAATTTTCCTTATATATATTTATTTTATACGACTGACTGTGAGTGGCTTACCATGGAGTCTGGCCAGGAATGTCTTATTTCATATAGATTAACATATATGTCATGCTAAGTATACTTAAGCACTTTAGCTCTTATGTAACTTCCCTTCTACTCCTTCACGACCATTCATCACTTCACGCTGATGTCATGAGGCGCAGTACCTGCCTCACTTTATGTCAATTTATGGTGTCACTCATTCACTAAGATATGTCAATATTGATTGACACACCTGAGCTCTCACTGCTCATATGATATTCTCAAAGACTTGAAATAAGGTCCAAACAAATACTTATTCTCTACAAGTCTCACTAGTCTTGTCAGACTCATCAGTTATGTCTAGTCAGGTATGACAAGCCGTAAGTCAACTGATTGACTAATCAAGTCACATTAGACTTCACAAAAGTAGTATTTAACTACTAAAATTACATAAGACATCAAGTATGTCACAAATGGGGGGATATGCTTTAGGGTTTTGGTATGGAGATATACGGCATGTGGTGTAGCACTACACCCACTATGAGAGAGTGGCATGATGTACAAACATTTGCAAGAGTAATGGAGTAGTGGGTGTGTAACCGTCCAGTCTTCCCTGGCGAGACCGACACGGTTGCATAACATTCTCCTCAATCTCAACTCCTCCAATACTTCACGAATTTCATTTCCTACGAGGTCATTGTGTACAATTATTACTATAAATAGGTTACTCTACCTATTTACAAATCAGAAAAAGATAGACAAATAGAATTTACATACAAGTCTAAAAACCTGATTTCATAGAAGTATTCTCTCGGTTATACACGAATAACTCTTCACATACATTAATACACATCAATCATACCACAAAGAGTCTTACACTCCCATCTCAATATTTTCTGTTTTTTCCTCCCTAAGACCAACCCATTCACCTCCTTTGCGATTGAAGCAAGACAGGAACGACCATTTCTTGGTTTAGGTCAGTCTTGTACGACTTGATCTCTCGAATCTAAGTACTTCCAGAGTATTTTTTTTTTCACCCCGAAATAGAGGAGAAGTAAATGTTGTTGCCGAATAAGCAAATGTTTGTTCATCAAACTCAACGTCCTGACTCACATAACACACTTAGTAGGAATGTGGTAGCAATAATAACCTTTTTATTTAATACTATAACCAAGAAACAAAAAGGGTAACGACCTATGAGCAAGCTTATGGGATGCATACGAAGGTAATTATGGGAAGCAAAGGCAACCAAAAACGTGTAATTAAGTATAGTCGGGTTTAGTACCAAGAATATTTTTTAGAGGAGATGTAAAACTTGTGGAAGAAGGCAATCGATTGATTAAAAATGTTGTAGTTAGAAATGTATCATACAAAAATTTAAGGGTGCATTAGTAGCAGATAATAAGGTTAAGCATGTCTCTACAATTTGACGATGAAGAAGCTTGGCAAGACCATTTTGTTCATCTGTCATCTTCTCATAGAGTGGTGACTTCTCAAGATCCATGAAATTCATACGAGGTTTCTGAGCTTTACGAGCTTTATTGTTCTTTCATGTCTTTATTGTATTTTTTCGTTGGTCAGCTTTCGACTTATTCTTTTCAGAAAACTTACTTCCACTATCAAATAATGGATCTATCTTCTTTGCTGGATTCACACGAGTTACTCGCCTGCTAACTTGTTCTCCAGTTGGTACTGACTTTTTTGCAACAACCTTTGGTTTTGCTTTCGCTTTGGCAGCAGTCATCTTGGCAAGTTTGGTTGCTAGTGGCACGTCGCTTGACGTTTGGGTGGTTGTAACTTCATATTCCTGCATTTTTGAATCCAGATTTTTAGTACTATATTTGAATCATATTTTTTTCAAAAAAAGACACGAAAGGTAAATTACCACAAGTAAAAGATATACCTCTGGGTCATTTTGATGCTCAGGTGTGACTTGATTTGCATTCTTCTCAGGTGTAAGTTGGTTCGGCTCAGCTGTAACTTGTCGAACTTCTACACGTCACAAATCATTTCCAAATAAATTATCAAAATGTTTACGAATGTCAATCCCAAACAGAGTATGGCTTGAAACACTACCATTATCTTGGCTGAGAGATGCATATTCTTTATCATAAACTCCCTTGTTGGAAATGACTAAGTCCAAAAATTCTTCAAATGTGAACTTTTTAATGTCTTACATCTTCGTCATCTCAGTAAACAAAGGTACTTTCATGTCCACGAAGCTGTCGACCAAGGTTCCAACGTCTTGTTCATCAGGGTTATGTGACATCCCTTTAATAGTTTCAATACTCTGGTCTACAGCTTCAATCACCTTTTTCACTGCCTCTTGTTGAAGTCCAGGTAAATCATCCTGCAACCGTAGAGTTTTTTTCATGATAGTTAAATACATATTGATATATACAGTTATATGACAATAAAAAAACACATTTGTAATCAAGTATATATTGATATTTTACAGTTATATTGATAAACACATTTGTAATAAAGAGTGAAACTAGCCAGCATTACTTACCTATGTGTTGCTTTTCTCTTGCATCTTTTTGACCTCTTTCTCCAAGTCAGGTATAACCCATGTTTTAATAAAAGAAACGTCAACACCATAAAATTATGCACCGAAGTTGATGTTGACAATGCAACATTATATGGAACCCTTTTTACGGTGGTGTCACTTAAAATATTTTGTTCATCTTCTGTTGGAGTAGTCGCAGTTGGCACTTCTTCTGTTGGAATCTGAACAAATGGATCTCCCAAAACTACTTCATCTTCTGTTATGTTTTCATAAAGAGGGTCTGTTGGAGTAGTAGGACATGGGAATTCTCTTGTTGGGTTAGTACCCAAATGAGTGGGACTCCCATCAATTGAGTCTCGAAACTCTTCTTCATTTTCAGGATGTAAGGGAGAATCTTTCATGTATATGTCATTCAACATTTGCAGAAGCTTTGATACATCAAGTGGTCCATCTTCATGCTGCATGGAATTCGCTTCACCCCATTTTTCAAAGATTGTCTTTGTCAAATCTTCATATCTTACTTTCCAATTATCTTCCTCTACTGCCTTCCCTGCAGTTTCTTCTTTATCTTCTACATTTTCATCTTCACTCTCCTCTTCTGCAAGTCTTCTTGTGATTCTATTTAGAATTTGCTTTTCTTGATTGGTGTACGGAACCTTGAAATTTTTATGGAACTGTACCAAAACAACAAAATATGTACTCAGAAATATGTACTATGCAAACTAGTTTTTTCATGAGGTTCATATCAATATATACTGTAGGATAAAAAACATCATACATTTAATATATATGATTATATATAGTAGGATAAAAAACATCATAAATGCAGCAAATAAGAACATATTTTTCTTACCTCATATTCAGTTGTATCAATGTCTTTTTGGAGTGCAGCACATAAGTTTGTTAGATTCCATTTGACAGCTCTTGGAACAAACTTTTTTTTCCCGGAATCGTCTTTATTTCCCCCGGTTCTAGCAAATAGGTATGCTCTGCATACCAAATGTATTTTGGAAAAAAAAATTCACCAAAAAAAAGTTAAAAGTAAACCATGATTTTCATTGAGTAAACTACTAAAAAGATTTTTAGTACGTATTCTTACCAATAAATAGTTCAGACATCCGGTAGTATTCTCGACTGTATTTACATTGTCATTTAGTAACTTTTCTAGGTAAGAATGTATCAAATATGGCCATGACACATTCTTTGCAGCCTCGAGATCCTCCACAAGACCAATGCACTTTTCAGTCAACGCATTTGCATCTTTTGTTGTGAAAAAAAACGTGATACACATGAATAGGCATATAAACCTTACAAGGTCTTCAACATATCTCACTTCTTCACTTTTTCCCTCACTCCCTTCTTCAATATCTTCTTCACTTTCTTCTTGGTTATTTTCTTCATTCTCTGTATTCTCTTGATCACTTCCACTTTCTTCAGGTTCTTCGTCACTTTGCTTTTCTTCAGATTCTTCAACTTTTTCATTTGCTTTCTTCAAGTATCCTCACTCTATTTACCTTTTTAGTCTTTTCTACATCACCAAAGAACCTATGGAAGAAATCATTGTTTTGATATCCCCAAAGATAACACCTATTTCTTTAGGAGTGGATGTCAGAATATGTGAAACTCCATGCCTTTTGAACTCAAATGTGAGCTCATTTGCAACTTTACTTCTCTTATAACACTGTATTTGATTGGTCACTGCAGTTTCATTCTTCATCCAATGATCTACACCAAGATTTGTGTAACAGAACATCAAAAAAAGGTTCCCATATGATTGCTCACCAATGATCCGCAACTGAGTTTCACTCAACTCAAGCTTTGCATCCCTGATTGCTCTAACTAGTGAGAAAGTTCCCATGAAACCATTTTTGTAGATTTTCCTAGCAAGTGCAGGTGCTTTTGTCTTCTTTGTGGTTTTTTTGACATTACCTATATAATGAACACACTGTCAATAACCCTACAATATATCAATATTTACTATAATATAGAAAAAAGTATATATTTTGATATGTTGATATCTATCTGCTATATCATGAACAAAATATACATTGATATGTACTGATCCAATTCAAGATTAGAACAAAGTAAATATCAATATATTATCATGTACGCAAGATCTAGATGATATAATATATAACATTATATATCGATATATATGCTTTATATCTATAGCATGAACAAAATATATATTGATATGTACTGATCTAATTCAAGATCTAGAACAAAGTACATATCAATATATACGTATTCTGCAGTCAAGATCTAGATGCTATAACATGAAAATAAGTATATACTGATATATACTGATCCAATTAAAGAATTAAAACTAAAAACCAAGTCATATCAATATATAAGCTATGTTGCATGCTAGATCTATGTTCTAGATCATGAAAAAACTATATATATATATATATATATATATATATATATATTGATATGTACCGATGTTGTATGCTAGATCTAACTCATATAACATGAACAAAGTATGTTATATATTGATATCCACCGATGATTAGAATCAGTACCTTTTTTACCAGAAACAACAACACCCTTCTTCTTCTTCTTGATGTTGATGGAGAATGAACAACAAGAGCTTTCGTAAGAATAGCTTTCTTCTTCTTCTTTGTAGATGGAGAATCAACAACAACAGTTTGCTTCTTCTTCTTCTTCGATGTTGTTGGAGAATCAACAACATCAGTGTTCTTCTTCTTTTTTGATTTGGTGGCAGAGAATATACAGGAAAAGCGTTCTTCTTCTTCTTCGATGATGGAGATTGAGGAGTATTTTGTTCTTCAAATACTGTTTCTTTTATTCATCTATCGATTTTCCTTTTGGTACCCATTTTAGGTTATTGATGCTAGATTTCTCTCAGTGGTTGAAGACGGCAAGAACCCTCACAATGCTAAACCTTAGTGAGTGCAGTAAAGTTGCTGAGTAGCTTAGGTTCAGTTGCAGTAAACTGTAGAATGCTCAAAGAAATCTATGTTTCAAAGTGTGCTATTACAAATTTTGATATTGTTGATTGCGCTGGGTTTTTCCATTTGGTTTCAGGTGGTTTCCAAAATCTTGCCCTAGATTTTCATGTTTAAACAAATTAAAGAAGGTATCTGAACTGAAAATTCGGTTATAACAAACTGAGAAGAAAAGAAGTGGAGGAGGTGGAGTACATGGATGGTTCACACATGATGGCCATTAAAATAATTTTAACTTAAAAAAAATTAGACCTTTAGATAATTGGTTCTCCGATTGGACTATAGGATAATTAGGTCCAAATTTTCTAGACCAACCAATAAATTCCTCAAAAAAATACATAAATAGTTAACAAAAACAAACCACTATAATTCATCTGCAAACTTCTACACAGTAAGTAATATTTTAACTATTGATTAAGAATGTAAGAGCACAATAAAACTCGGAGCGGAAAATGAAAGACAAAGAAAACCATGATTTTGTTAACAATTTAGATGCCATAGTAACAAGTAAAGTCGTTAATAGATCTTAAAATCGAAACTCAAGTACATCTTAATGATCACACAAACTAAGTAGCAAATCATTACAACCACTTCTCTATTTCCTAAACCCTTCTCCTCTGGAACACCCACCATTTTGTCATGACAAAACAAAACAAAAACATAAAGAAGCCAAATTAAATCATCTCATACTACTAATCATACACTAATTATCTTACAGAATTGAAGGAAATAACATCTCTTTTGATCAGAAAAAACTTCGTATTATTAATTTATTCTATACATTAATGATAAAAGCAAGAAAAACCAGCCAAAAAGACATCAAAGTAAAATAATTTTTTTTAAAGAAAAAGTGTAAGTATGGAGACAACCTTGAAAGAAAGGCCAACTGTTTTCCTGTTTCCTGATACTTTTTTCTTCCAATGGTGGGAGTGGGTTTTCATTCACCAAAACCCCTAATATCTTCTTTGTCTTCATCATTTTTCATCACTCAAATTTTTTAACAAACAAACTTAAGCAATTTATAAAGAAAAACATCACTGATCATTAAACCACAAACTAACCAAAACAAGTTATAATCTGACCAATAGTGGGGCAACTGCCCTCTACTACCGCAGTAAAAAAATTAATGAGAAATTAGACACATATAAAATTCATTTCTTCCTGTTCTTATCTTTTCCATTGCTGGTGAAGAGTGAACCCAAACCAAATAAATTACCAGGAATGTAAGGAGGTGGAACATTATGAACCGGATTCATCCTACCACCATTAATACTGTTATAACCTCCATAATTCTTCTTCAATGGAGGCTTTTGACATGACGTGGAAGACGAATTAGACAAACCCGAAGAAGAAGAAGAAGAAGAAGAAGAAGAAGAAGAAGAAGAAGAAGAAGAAGAAGAATAAGCAGATTTTGACTTCTGTAATTTTTGCTTTTGATTTTCCTTTGATTTAAGGTTTGGTGCTGAACCAGTTGAATTACTTCTAGGTAAAATTGACAATGAACATATTAAACTCTTTTTATATCCATTTCCGCAACTACTACTTCTCTTGAATCCCCAAAATGATTTTGAATTTGAAGATGCCACCGAGGACGATGATGATGATGATGATACTGATGATTTCTCTGTTATAATTTCCTCTTTACAATCTGACTCAGTCGAAGAATCTGTTTCTGAAGCAGTTACAGCAGTAGCAGCAGTAGATGGAGGATCAAAATGGGATTGAGAATTTTGTTGAGAAGAAGGAAGTAATTTCTGTTTGAGTAGAAGAGGGAGAAGTTTACCATCAGAAAAGAGTTCATCAGCCGAAGAAGATGATTCTTGTACGAAACTATCACTATTGATACAGAAATCAAAATTAGGTTCTAAAAGTAAAGAATCATCAGATCGAAGATGTTGATGATGAGGAGATTCGATCTGAAGAATATCATTTTGATAAAGATTATGAGAAAATGAAATTCTTGGACTCATTATAAATCCTGGACTCTCTGTGCACAAATTTACAGTACCCATACTTATCTTCAAATCTCTCGTGAATAAACCAGAAATATCACAAGAACATATCAAATTGATAATGAATTTTTTATCACAGGTACCCGAGGCGTGTCAGGTCTACAACAAGAATGAATTATTTGAAGTGTTAATGAAGAATATTGATGATATACTCTCTTTATAGTTGGAAGAAAAGAATGACAGAAGATGTTTGAAAATTGAGGTAAAGAGACAGAAAATTGCAGCTTTTACTCTTTGTCTGGTTTTCCTTCCTTTCCTCTCTCTAATAAAATTCCCAGATTCCAGTTTTAGTCAGTGACATTGGCTAAATAACTAAAAGAAGATCGCAATACTAAATCAAGAATTTCGTGGGAAACATTCTTTGGTTGCAGTTGATGAGAAAATTTGGAGATTGAAAACCCTAAGATTTGGATTTGGTATAGAGCAAGCAGAGAAAAAGGAGGAAAACTAACACTGAAGTTTGCTTGGCATGTGTATGATAAAATATCCCTAAGAAAAAGTCTTATAATTAACTAACCCCTTTGTGTATGACAAAGTCAGTACACACGTAGTGCAAGTCCACCTAAAATAGTGTTAGACTAATTAAAAGTAGCAATTTTTAATCGCTTAAGTTTGGATTTGGGGTATGGTACGCGTACATGAACGTGCTCTAGTGTACTAGTGTTCGTGGTGGTGCTTTAAGGATTGGGATGTACTGCGTCCAAGATCACAACGAGCTTGCTTGCCGATTAGAAGATACAATTCTAAGAATGATTTTTTCTGACATTCCGGATAATTGAAGTGAGCTGGAGTGCATTTTGTGTGTGAGCTGGTGGGCGGCCTTTTTTATCCGCTGAACTAGCAGTCTAGCAAGTAGCAACAAATTATCACTCACTACTGGCTGAAAAACTAATGGTCTTAAAACGAAGACCAAAAGAGTGAGAAATTTAGTTGGGAGGATTTTAGTTTGATAAACCATCTACAGCAACATAAGATCAAACATTGACACAATTTTTGAACAACTTTGATTCGTGGATTCAGTTTTGCGTGCACCCAATTCACCTAGTTCACATGAAAGGCCAACATCTAACAATAACTAACAGAAACGGCCAAAATGGCTTCCTCATACAAGTTCCATACAAAATATAAGTAAACACTACAGAATTGATACCGTAGTGTGACTAGGTTTTGGTGAGCAAGGTTGGTATAGGGGTTGCAAAATTTTACAAGGGATCACCAGTACTGACCCAAAACCACCCTTTGAGTTTCAATCATATGGAGTTTAAAAACTCCCCTGAAAGTGATGTGCATCCGTCTTTAAAGTCATGACCAACTTGTGAACGTGGTAGTCACAAATACATGCTTTACCCTAGCCCTACGGCTACGGCCCCTACCACATGTAAAGGAAGGGCACTATTGGAATGTCACCATTTGTTTTTTGTGGATAAACCGTTACGTCTCTTACTTGATTTAGTCAAGACGGTCGACGGAATTGATTTATTGGCTCTGTTTGGTACACGACGTCAAAAGCGAAAACCTACCTACCAGAAATGAGTCAAGTCATTTTCCTATGACCAAGCCCACATAACTATGTTAGACCAGTTAAAAGATTTTTTTTTTTGATATATGTAACTTGGGATATTAGAATATATACTTGAGTGTCCAGTGTCCATGTTCGAAGGAGTTTTAAGGATTCCAATGTATTGTATAGGGATGCATAGGAACCGATCGAAATCGAAGGATCGGACCGGAACCGACGGAACCGTACCTGAAACTGACCGAACCGAGGGTACAAGGTATAGGGTACAGGTACAAAAAATTTACTCTGTTTGCTCTAGAAGAGACTGTAAAAAAATTCCTTGAATATCTCGCGGCGTAAAAAGAAAATTAGGTTCGTATCATTCAATGAAATCCGAGTACACTCAAGTACCAGGTACAGGTTCTACCTAGGAACCGACCTGTACCAGACCGATTGTACCGAGTATTATTAATCGTTGATCACATTTTATAATTTCAATCTCATCCGTCCCTTTCTAAGTTAGGTTACTCACTCGATCTGTTTCATTTCGTCTGTGTACGTCTGTGAAAGAAGAAGAATTTTTTCTGTTCTTCATCACCAAGGTCACCAAACATCATCGATTTCAAATCCCCTCTTTCAATCTCATCAATCTCAGGAAAAACAAATCGTATCATGAAAAACCACTCTCTCGATCTCATCTAAAGCATTCCTGATGTCTAAATCTCTTTAGAATCCGTTCATCTCTTGATGAGTGAAGTACAAAACAAAGAAAAATCAGGTATAAACTCTAACCTCGGTTGCATGTGTACATTCCTTCTACTTGATTTGATTTACCAAATTCCTGTTTTAGTTTTTCCTTCATTGGTTATGTGTTGAGAGCTTGGTGTTAACTGCTACCACATTTTCATTTCTCTAATTTTTTTTTATTGTTGACTCTTTTTATTTCAATGTACTGTTATAACTGTTCATGCAAATGAGTAAAAGATTAATTGAGATGTTTTCTAACTATGAATTCAACATAATTTGTTCATAACTCTGCTTTGGGTTTTCATTGCTTTTGATGACCTGAGATAACAATGAACTTTATTGTTTTGATTGATTTAAATGATTTTGAAAATTTAAAATACTTTGTATACACCTAAGTCATGTTTTTCTTCATAAATATAAATCTTAAGTTGAGGTAAGGATTTATAAAGTGTAGATTTAGTAATTGAGGTAATTGGATGGGAAACTTAGGTTAGAATTTAAGTTGGGGTTTTCCTTCAAATAAGATGAGCTGGTTAGATTGTTAATTGGTTAATGAAGGCATGATAATTATGCAAGATTGATAAGTAGAAGAAAAACAAGGTCTTTTTTTGTCTGAGAGATTGGGCAAACGGAGTTGCATTCTGTTTGAATTGTTTCTCATGAGCAGAGAAATCTTTGAGAGTGATTAATTAGTTTAATTTTGTGTTTGCATATGCAGGAAGTTGGTGATTCTTCAAGAAAAGAAGAAGCTGCTAGAAAGCGAGCAGAAGATGTTCTTGCAGGAACAGTACCAATGAATGTTCGGGAACTCTTTTTGCATGAACCTTGGGTATTTGACAACTCTCGGTATTAATCCAGGTTTTTCAATATAATTTCAATCTATTTCTTTACGTTTTCATTTGATGATTACTTATGTTCCTCATTAGAACTTTGATAACTTTGATAAGTACTCGCCGATGAAAGGAAGCACAAAATGCGTAATTTTTTTTTACTTCAAATCATCGGGTCAAATCATTATGACATTCTCATGTTTTTCATTTACTTGGGATGTATTGAAGAATTTACTGAAGCAAAAACCATAAACAGAAATGACGTGGTTGTAGGTGATATTGGCTATTAAATTTGCATGATTTCCAGTATTTTCCCTTGACTTCACTATTTTTTGGTTTTTGTGTGAATTCAATACCGACAATCTGATCATTAAAAAAAATTAATTCAGTGTTTTGCTTAGAAAGGACGTTAGTCCTCTTGTTATACAGTATACTTATTTTTGCACTACTAACCAATAAGGGTATCCTTTCAACATAAATTTATGGTTTTCTTCATAAATTTTAATTTTGTATCCTGTTTGTTGATTTCCAGGTATTACGCAGGAAAGTTAGTTGTGCAAATCTCATTTGGTGGGTTCTTAGATGTATGTAAACTGTGTTGTTAAACAAGGTTTCATTTTCTTTTCTTGTTTCACTCGATTTGTTTTTTTTTGGTTTTCCCTTTTGCTTGTCATCAATTTATATGAGCTCATTTCCATTTTATGAAAATCCATGAATTTTAATTGGTTAACCATTTTGGTACACTTACTTTTGTCATCACTGTTGTTGGATGCTGATCATTACTATATTTAAGCCATTTACGATACTTAGCAACTTCTGGGTTGAGTTGAGTGGAATTCATACCATTGGGTCCATTCCCATCAAATCTTCATTATCAGTCTACAGACTCTACACCTTCCATTACTTTTCTTATTGAATTGTGTCTGGTAAGGTGCTTAGCTCTCTGGATCCAGAGATGGTTTCCTTGTGTTGGCTTCCTCTTTGGATCAATGACGAAGTGCAGGAGCAGGCCCAAGTCAGAAAATCAAATCATAAAGAAGACAAACTAACCATGTGAAGAACAGAAGAAGTTGAAAGATAGGTTTGGTGAACGTTATATAAAAAATATTCCAAGTGGTTTGGCTTCCAAGGTATACATTTTGTTAGTTATTTGTTTTTAGTTATTTGTTTCATTCACTATGTTTTTACATTGTCAATTTTAGATTAGAAAAAAAAAGGTACATGTACAAGAACCGACCGGAACCGACCGAAACCGAGGGTACAGGTACAAGAACCGAACCGAAAGTAAAAGGTACATGGTACAGGTACACAGGTAGAGAACCGACCATAAGGAGGTACAGGTACAGATTTCTATCAAGAAACGAGCCGAACCAACCTTTGTGCAGCCCTAGTACTGCATCCAACTCCAAGATCACAACGAGCTTTCTAGCTGGTCATTTAACCCTTCCCTTAATTATGTCGGTTTGAGCGCATTTTTAAGTGAGCAACGGCGAAACCAAAAGCCCAACAAAGGGTGGGCTTAAAAAACATTTACATGAGTGTAAGCCTAATTTTTAGGTTTATTATTTTTAAAAAAATATAATAGACTTACAACAGAATCGTTTTTTTGATTTTTGGAGGGGTTAGAGCCAAGGTAAACATGGCGCTAGTTCATCCCTGTAAGTGAGCTATAAAGAGACCGTTTTGTCAGCTGCACTAGCTAGATAGAAGCTATTACTTTAGATCGAAGTCCTATAAAGAAAAGAACTCAACCAGATATGAACCAGAACACCTAGAAGCAACGGAGGTGGTATCCTCATAACATGCAATTATGAGAATGAAAAAAAAAAGCAATCCAAAAAAGCTATATAAAGTCCCGTAAAAATATGTAGAACTCAATGTAATTCCATTGGTGTTAAAATTAGCCCAAGTACATACCCGGTGAGTAGTGACTAGTGAACAACAATTGTTATATTTACTCTGGGATACTATATTTCTAGGAGTACCACCGTGAATGTCTGGGAATGTGAACAAGACGCAAAGCAGGTTACAAACACCATAAATATGGTGCAATGCGCGGAATATAAATGCAGAAGTAAATATACGTATAATTTTATGTGATTCGGCTATGCCTACTTCACAGGGGTATTGGGATGAGTTTCATTATGATTAAAGAACATTACAATGAGTTATCAGAAGTCGATCGACTCTTAGTAAAAAAAGGTAAAATGGCTTACAAAGTCTTAGTATTCTCTCTCTTAATGCTATCCCTTTCTCTAACAAATGCTCTCTCTCTCCTTTCTCCATAAATTTTTCGACCCCAAATCTATTGGTGGAGTAGGGCATTTACAGAGTTGACCGTGGGATCCATCTCCTCTTAGCTGTCTTACACTTTTCTTAGGTGTCTCGTACTTTTCCTGCACGAGGTTGGTGTGGGTAGTTTTTTCGATGCTCTTTCTGCTACAGGATGTTGAAGTCTGCGGGTTCACCTCTTCATCAGCTTATCTGGGTCCGCCACATGCGTTTTTTCGCTGCTCTAATGCAGGTAGACCAAATCTTGTGTACCCATCTCTTTTCTGTTCCATTCAATGTGCACCACGTGTACACTTTTGCATTTAATGATGTCAGACAAACTTTATCCCATGCCTAAACAGTTGTTTCTCTGTCTAGTCACATCAATGTTAGAGAGACCATGTACAGCCGTTGATTTTGAATCTTCCTCGAGAAATCGTAAAGTTCTTTTTAGATTTGATTCTGTACATCGCGTGTTTATTCGTATTTTTCCCTTTTGTACTTAAATGATGCCATGTGTAGTGAAGATTATGTATCCACAATTTCCCTTTTTTTTCTTACGTATTCTACCGAGGGTACGATGGGAAGAAAAATTCTCATGTTGGCCTATTTTCATTTTGAAATTGTTTTTAAATAATTTCTCTTTGTTTCCCATAATTTCTCTTTGTTTCCCATGTTTTTAAATAATTTCTCTTTGTTTCCCATGTTTGTATTAATTTTTCTTTGATTCATAGGACGGTTATAATTTACAACTTTTCGATTCTCATATATAAAAAGTGGGAAACTTCATATGTCATACTTTTCCTTCTCCCAACATTCGTTGTTCTCTGATTTTCATATTTTTTTTGAAAAACAATTTCTATGTTCATCTTATCAACCACCTTTAGTGTTTTTTCTGTTGCTGGTTCTCTTGAAGATTCGAGTTTTGCTTTGTTTTCTATAAATCTGCTAAAAGAAAAACTTTTGAGTTCTTGAAATCGCCATAGTTTTAGGTGAGAGGAGTTTCTTTCTGAGTTCACGATTCTTGATTTTTTGTGCTGTTTTGGATTTTCTTCCCCTGTTTTTGTTTGTTTTTTCAGTCCATCGGAGTTATGATGAAGAATAAAACCCAGAAAAGAGTTGCACTAGATTATTTTGCTTTGTTCTTCATTCTTAAACATGTTCTTCATTGAAACTCTTGTGATCTTCAAGTTTTGATCAAGTTTTGATTTCCAGATAAAATTTCAAATATGTCTTCACGTGGTAACGATGATCCCATAGAAGGAGCCCGCAGAGGCCTCCTCCTGGGCGGACTTCAGAGAAGAAATCTTCGCATTACCATGTGGTCAAGCCCATTCCACCTAAGACGTATCTTAAACGCGCACCAGAAAAAACCTCTTCTCGTGTAGCAAAAGCTCCTATAGATGCAGAACCTATCCGATATATTCATACTGCACGAATTCTTGCAGGTGCGAAGGTTCGATCGTCTGGGGCGAAGTCTTCTGTGGGTAATATTGTAGGTCGACCGGAGCAGAAGAAGACAGAACATACTGGTGAGGACCACTGTTGAAAAAACATCGATCTAGAGGCCTTCAAGAGAAAACATCACTTGGAGAAGTTCAACGTCTACTTTTACAATAAAAGCGATGATTTGATGCTGGAGAAGATCCAGGTCTATCCATACGATAACCTTCATCTGTTGACTATGGTTGGTGCACTAGAGGCTAGTCTTCAGCTGCTGCTCTACAAGTAGCTGGACTCCTTTTACTAAGACGTGCTTACCAAGCGTGAGGGTCTTGACAAGTTTAGTCGTTGTCGCTCCGTGACCTAATATATAATGAAATTGGTGGCGCATCCTCAACGAAGAGAGACCAACATGCTGTCCTACACTCCTGATTCTGCACATCGCAGTTGGTATATTGTTAAAAAATTTAATGCCACTTATGGTGATTATTATGCGAGATATAATCGCAAGAACTAGAGCGTGAGTCCATGCAGGAGGAAAATTTCGGAGCAGCAGGCTGAGGTGCGTCTTTTTTCATAGATTGACCTTACAAAGCTGAAATACGTTCCCGGTGTCAAAGATGCTGACGTGCCTCAACTTCTCCCCGAAGCTGAGCGTCTTCGCCAAGATCATGGCCATAGATGGCATTGTACCCGATTGTGATCGAGGGACGGTGTGTCTATAGTTGGGATCCTCGGGATGCTAATACGCGCCGTTCAATTCCTCTAGAGCGTTATAATCCTTACTTCCCCTGCCATAATCCTTACTTCCCCTGCCAGCTTGACTTACCGGGTTCACCTTTCCCTATGGTGATGTCGAGGTAAATTTTTCTTCTTTGTGATAGTTTTTCTTCTGATTATTCATGCGGGATGGTCCTCATGCTAGCTCCCTTATCTTTTTAGGAACAGGATGAGGAGAGTTCTAAATATGTTCCCGGTACGAAGTGAAAAACCACTCAGCAGCTGATAAGGCATGACTATTGACTTCTTTTTTTTTGGATCATAATTAGTTATGCATACTATGTGCTAGCTGTAAAAACCTCTTCTCCTTCTCCTGGCCAAGCTCATGAGGAGGGCGATAGTGGATTCTCTCAAGGGACGCAACAATCCCTTAATTTTGAAGTTGTTGGTGATGGAACCCAGAGTGGGGAAATGTATTTTGGCCGAGACTGATCTTAAGCCGTTTTCCTTCATCTTTGATGATGGTGTGAACTTAGTTTTGTGGGAGAAGGGGAACCGAAAGACTCGGTTGCAGGTGGTGACAATGCCAAATGCTCATGGAGCTGATGCCGGAACTGTACCTCGTTTATCCACTGTTGAGAAGGGGAAGGGAAGTGCCTCTGGTTCCAATCCCTCGACTTTTACTGCAGAAGATCAAGACGAAGTGTATCAATGGTTCAAGAGTAAGGGCCTGCTGTCCTTTCCTCATCTAGCATCCGAATTGAGACTGACTCTCCATCGGACGCTGTGATCCACCAGCACATGCAGATCTCTTCTTATGATAAGGTATGCGACATCTGGTTGCGTGATCAAGGTACTCCGGTGCGTGCTGACTTTGGCATCATCCATCCTACAACTGTTGTTAAGATGACTGTCACTGCTGATGGTGAAGCATATTCTTTCCCGCAGAAAGCCTTAAGACTTTGTGAGTTCACGTGCTTGACTTTTCCCTTTTCTCCCTAGATCTTCATTAGATGCTTAAGTAATCCCGTTTTTATTATAGCTGGCTTGGAGCCAGCACTACAACTACACCCTTTACCAGTATTACAAGGCTAAGTTTACGAAGATGGATACCAAATTTCGCCTGTCCGAGTCTGACCTAGTTGCGGGCAATACTGAGATTGCACAACTGAAGAAGCAACTAAGCGAAAAGAGTCAAGCGGACCGAGGTGCCAACAAATTGAAGCAGGAGGTTGAGAGTCTTCGCAAGGAGCTTGAAGACTATTGCAGTAAAGGTTTTTGCTCTATCCTCTCTGCATATTATGTACGTATTTTCCCTTTTCTTTTCTGAAGTAGCCCTCCTGATGGGCAGTAAGGGGTCCGAATGATTTGAGTATGCTTCAGGATAGTAATCTACGACTCGCGTCACGGGTACGGACTTATGGGGATGAGATTATTTGGTTAAGGCAACAATGGAACGATGCGATAGATATTGTGAAGAACTTGAAGGAAGAACACTACAAGCAGAAAGAACGATTTATTGAGTGTCGTAACACGTTGGGCTCCCTTCGAAACCGATATAGTGCTGCTCTTAGCTGGATAAAGGATTCTCTCTCTGACGCCACACAAAATATTTATGAATTAGAGAATGAGGTTTGTAAGGTAAATATGGAGCGGAATGGTATTTTTGCCCATATTCTTGCGTCTTCTGGCGCATCCGGTGATTCTCATTCTACATCTTTTATCAGTCAGCTTATAAAAGATCGTGATAATGCCCTTGCCGATGCTCATGCGTACTCTAAGGCTTTACGTGAATCTCGAGCCGAAATACCCAAGATCTTAGAGGTGGAGTGATGTGATTTTAATTATACCGTAAGAGCACGGTTGTTGATGAGACAACATACAAGTACGGTTCGTTCCACGGGGATTTCAGAATTACAATTTCTAGTTTATAATTAATATGCTAATACAAAGAGAATGATCTTTGAATATCTAAATAAATAAAAAGATAAAACAACTATATAACTTAATCAATCAGAAAGAGAAAAATCTAGGGTTTCGGATTCCAATATTTCTGATGTTTGACAATCTATTATCTCAAACAATTACTCAAAACCATATTGAACCCAATTTCATGTTTTGGAAAATATAACGTTTAACATTAATTATACGACTTTTGTCGTTGCACAAAAATATAACCTCCTTCGCTTATAAAAGATCAACAGTTTGAAAACCCTCCAGAACAATTAAAATAAAGAATTTTAGAAGAGAAATTATTAGCCATGAATAACACAAATAGTAGAGTAAATATTGTCTAAGAAATAAAACTATTAATTATACACATCAAATATAGTTTCCTCCTACACCCTAGAGAAAATATTTAGCTAATCATAGCAAAAACAACAAAAGAAAATTGTGAAAACATGGATTTTATTAATAAAAAGAAGCTTACAATTTTCTTTAATTTCTAGTCGATTTAACGTCTGCTTTGAGGAGCATTGGAATAAAGAACGGCTCACAAATGCAGCTTGATAAGACAGCTCAGAAACGGCTAAAAGAAAGATTGTCTCCTTCTGTATTAAAATTCTGAAACTGTTACAATAAAGGTTGAAGAACCCGTGGCAAAATGTATTGATATGAAAGTTTAGGTGACGGGAAAGATCAAAAGTTTCAATTTGTGATTTTTGGTCGCCTTTTTCTCTTCTGTCTGCACTAAGAACCCTAATTGATTTTTTTTCTCGTAGATTCTCTCCCCCCTCGTGAAGCTTTGCTCGAACCCTATTTATATTAATCAGCCAAATCTTATCTCAATAATTCAACATGTCTTTTCAAATCTTCTTATTTAATGCCACAAATATTCTCGGCCCTAGTTTTCTTTGATGAGAAAAAATCTCGGTGATTTTCTTTCTCGATGATTCTGATTTATTTCTTTATCTTTAAGATATGCACCCACTGGTCTGAATCCTAATTCTAGTATCAACTCAGCTGGTATATACAAGGGCCTCAACGGTCGATTTATTGAATATATATAATTATTTTTTTATTTTATTTTTATTTTTTTCGACAACATGATTAGATCTTTTGAATCTAAGCATGCTCCTTGTCAGCAGATTACATGATAGTTCCCATGGATCCTGCGTTCCACGCTTGTTTAGGCCACAAAGACAGGGAGAACACACACAATGCTATCCAAGTGTCATTCTTTTTTTTCGGGTCAAGTTCAATTAAAATTAATGGGGCTTGATCTCACTCTACTTCATCCGAGCGGCGACAACAAGACGATACTAGTGCCCACCAAATCACTTAGAGAAACACAAAAGGTTGCAAAAATAAAAACATAACGTGATATGGTGACAACTCCGAGATATGGTGACGAATATCATGTTATTTCTAACACCTGAGCTCTGTCCCTTTTATGAATAGACCATTTAGTTGGATCCCTCAACTCCTACAACCAAGAAGTTTGTTTTCATCTACTTAAGATGGTTAGTGTCATCCTTAATTGTTCGCAAGATTCTAAATTTTGGAGTTTCATTATTGGACTAAAATTTTCTCCCTTACTCTCAAACTTAAATCTAACATTGTCCTCAATGTTTCAAAAAAAAAATGATTAAAAACAAGAACAAGGAGAAATTGTTACCAATTGAAGAATAGAGTTAAGGAAGGATATTACCATATCGCATGAGCATGGGTTACCTCCCAGCAAGTGCTAAGTTTAAAGTTTTCATCCAGGCTTTCGAAAGAATTAGTCACCTCATAAAATCATATATTAATAGCCGGAACAACTGTGGGTCATCTGAATCAAATAGAGCTGACACAAATAAAAGGAAACTGCAGCAGGCCAAGAATGTGAACAAGCAGAGCACATCCTTATATAGTGTTTTGTTTAAGACAACTATATCAAGTTGTGGTTCAGGTTCTATAAAAGGGTCTAGATAAAATATTTTCATGGGTTGGATTTCCTCATAGACAGGATCCGGGGGATCAGGTTGTAGAGTCTGGAAAAACTCAACTAAGAACTTAGAAGCACATAATAATAAACTGAATAATTATGGATCCTCAAAGTTAATTAGATTGTACTCACACAGTTGACCACAATGGAGTATATGAAAGTGGTGATCATTCTCATGAAAATGTGTCAATTCAGATTTCCTAAAATAATTAGGTTTAGCTTCAATACTCAATATCTAACACATTTGAATTCCCATATTTTATAAATAAAATTTTGGTGGGACAACAAAGTCAATAATGGTATTATCACCTGGGTAAGCCACATCAACCAGAGGATGGGTTTCAATCAACTGAATTTTTTTCTAGGCATGATTAGGTTCGGGAAAACGTTCTTGAAGATAATCTCTTAATATGATAGAGGCACAAACATCAATTCACAAGTGAGGGACCTTTATAAGAGTCAAAGGTAAACCACGGGGAAAATGATATTCACCCCTAAACCTAGAATAGTCAATGTCTTTGGAAAAACTAGTTACAGTTTCCTTAATTTCTAAATCAGATTTAGGAAAATGGTCACTTAATTTTTAAGTTATAATAAGGTGAGGTACCTTCACTTACATTCAAATTCTCTACGAGTGTATCATCTTCGTCAGGAATTGTGGTCTTTGAATCGGACTTAGACACACTAGTCTCGAGATAAACTCATTCCTTTAAACCATCATCGTCTTCATAATAACAGGAAATATTTTACCGTCTATAACAATGGTATCTCTAGTTAAATTATTTTCCTCTTGAATAGGTAAATAATCATCAATGTTATTAGGATTGGAACTAGAAACATCATTATTATCATAAAGCTCAACTGGTGTGAAAACTTGTTGATCATTATGACTACGGATTTCGAATTCTTCATCAATACTATCATCGTCATCATAATAATATGAAGATGGTGGAACCTTACTAAACAAGTAGTGTTTTCAACTCCAACTTCGCCCTCTAAATTAGGTAAATATTCAATATTATTATCGAGGGTAAAATTGGAAACACTATTTCGGAAAATAAGTTCATTTTGAGCAGTATCAGCAGCTAACCGTTCTTCTTTAATTTTCTTCTCATCTAAAACTGCA
The DNA here is from genome assembly GCA_023531435.1 of Papaver californicum. Lineage (NCBI taxonomy): Eukaryota > Viridiplantae > Streptophyta > Magnoliopsida > Ranunculales > Papaveraceae > Papaver > Papaver californicum. The sequence goes on from JAJJMC010029797.1 coordinate 3,780,746, forward strand.
TTAAGTTCACTAAGAGTAGTACTTAAAGCTTCAAGTCCTTCTTTCATCTTTCGTCCATTTTTATCTATTTGATTGAGTTTATCAGTCCAAGAATCAGATGAAAAATTAAGAATTTGTGAAGTTTCCATGTAACACCTGAGGGCATCTTCTAAAGATGAGGAACTAACATTTTGCTTAGTATAATATTATTCATTTACTCGTCCGTCTGACTAGTGAGCGTGCGAATAGTAATTGGTATCACTATGGTATGAACCATAACCTTCAGAAGGCTAGTAGTGGTCCCAAGTACTATCTACACTATAGTCATAGTACGGATAATGTCCATTTGAAATTCAGGTCGATATCATTGTTTTGGTCCTCATAATACCAATTTGACATTTTTTTATGGGTGTACGTGCAAATGCAAGGTCAACTGCAATTGAGTAGACTCAGTTTACCTTAGCAAAATATACCTACAGTCAAAGACTGGTCAAAGGTACGAAGGTAAGGCTTGTGGAACTGGTAACTCCCATAAGGCCAACGACATGGGTTCAACTTAATTTTTCACGGGTTTTCCTAAAATTGGTAGTATGACGAATTCAAAATGTTGTATGTGCACGTCTTTTATATATATATATATATATACAAAATAAAATAATATCTAAAATGAATATATACAAATTGTTTCTAAAAATAAAAAAAATAAAAAATTGATGAAAAATCTAAAAAATAATGAAATAAAAAGATTGAGTATTATTACTTACCTTTTTGGTAGGCAATTCCAGAATAAATGTAGAGTAGTACCTGCACAACAAAAACAAGAAAAATACCCAAGTAAAAATCTAAAAGATAAAATAAAAATAAAATAAATCCTAAACTAATTAACACAATATTAAAGAAAAAAATTAAAAATCACAATTTCTCAATCCATGGCAGTGGCGCCAAAAACTTGATGTGATTTTAATTATACCGCAAGAGCACGGTTGTCGATGAGACAACATGCAAGTATGGTTCATTCCACAGGGATTTCAGAATTGCAATTTCTAGTTTTTAAATAATTAATGTGGTAATACAGAGAGAGTGATTTTTGAATAATCCAAATAAATAAAAACATAAAATAACTATACAAATTAATCAACCAGAAAGAGAAAAATCTAGGGTTTCAGATTCCACTATTTTTGAAGTTTGTAAAATTTTATCTCAAACAATTACTCAAAACCATATTGAACTCAATCTCATGTTTTGGAAAATGTAACATTTAAAATTAATTATACAACTTTCTTCGTTGCACAAAAATATAACCTCCTTCGCTTATAAAAGATCAATAGTTTGAAAACCATCCAGAAAAATTAAAATAAAGCATTTTAGAAGAGAAATTATTAGTCTTGAATAACACAAATAGTAGAGTAAATATTGTCTAACAAAAAAAACTATTAATTATACACATCAAATATTTCCTCGTACACCCTAGAGAAAATATTTAGCTAATCATAGCAAAAAGAACAAAAAAAATTTGTGAAATCATGGATTTTATTAATGAAAAGAAGCTTACATTGGAATGAAGAACGACTCATAAATGCAGCTTGATAAAAATGCTCGAAAACGGCTAAAAGAAATATTGTCTTCTTCTGTAATAAACTTCTAAAACTGTTACAGTAGAGGTTGAAGAACCTGTGGCAAAATGTATTGATATGAAAGTTTAGGTGACGGGAAAAATCGATAGTTTGAATATGTGATTTTTAGTCTTCTTCTTATCTTCCATATGCACTAAGAACGCTAATTGATTTTTTTTCTTATCGATTCTATGCCCCCCCCCCCCCTCGTGAAGCTTTGCTCGACCCCTATTTATACTAATTAGCCAAATCTTGTCTCAATAACTACTCATATCTTTTCAAATCTTCTTATTTAATGCCACAAATATTCTCGGCCATAGTTTTCTTTGATGATAAAAAATCTCGGTGATCTTCTTTCCCGATGATTCTGATTTGTTTCTATATTTTATGATTTTTTTTCTCTTTTCACAGCTCGACAACAAGTCTCAAATCTTGAGGAGATAATATATTTATTACACATAGACAAGGAACGAGAATTATTTTCTTCTCTTTATTAACACAACCAACCAAGATATATATTGAGAGATATTTGATAGTTTTAAAGTTCCCACACTTTACGGATAAAGTAAGAATATCTTCAATCCTTAAACTCTTGTAAATCTCCCAAATTCTCAACCACACTTCACGCAGATGAGAAGATTAACTTCCCGCCTAAGATTCCAATTTGAACTAAGAGAAGGTGGTGCCCTTAACAATTTCGTGGATGCCTTTATCAGTTGTTGTTGGGGTGCCCCTATTAATTTTTGGATGTCTTTAACACTTTTTAAGCCGATTTTTTCTGGAAAAATTTATTATTTCAGAATTACATGTAAAACAATAATATTAGTACAAAAATTAAGAAATAACAACATAAATATGAGAACAAATAAATCATAAAATTTTATCTATCATGGAGCGTACCAATGATCTGAATATACACCGGCTTCAAAAGAGGATTGAAGGTATTACTAACAAGGTTAATCGATTGCGTCATGCGGGTTCCATGAAGCAGGTAGAGTTAAATCAAATGCCAACTTGATCTTTGCAATACTAAATTTGACTACAAAAAAATCTTTAAGGAGTATGATTTCGTTGATGATGCTCGTGACGCAATTATAGAGTAGTTAGAAAAATCGGATACCCTCGCAAGAGGTAGTTTAGCAGTTTTGGGCTTGCTTTTCTTCACTTGTACCTTCTTCTTATTCGTTCCCTATGTTGGCGTGGCCGAAGACAAAAAAATCTTCCAACATGAGATCTTTAAACATGCAGCCGATGAACTCCTCGGGAGAACAAATAAGGATGTGTTTAGCGATAATAAAATAAATTTTATATAGATTTAGGGATATAAAAGGAGAACTTGTATATGAATTGGAAAATATTCCTAGTTAAAAACAACAAGGAAGAGAGACTCTTTGCCTTATACTCACCCAATCCATCTTGTTCTTGAGAGCTAAAACCGACTAATATTTGGTAACTTTTGATCTAATAATAATGATATTATCCCAAACCCCCGTAGAAGTAGGTTTTGATACTGAACCACTTCAATTGTTGTGTTTTTGTTAACCTGGTCCTATGTGATTGCATGCTAAATATTTACATTGTTCTCGATTTTGTGGCCATTAGGTTACTAAATATTTTAAGTTTTTTTTTAACTTGGTTCTACGTTTGTGATTGGATGCTAAATACTTATACTGTTCGCCATTTTGTGGCCATTAGGTTACTAAATATTTTGGGAGTCAATGGTACTGTTTCGACGTGGATACTTAAACAACCTAGAATCATAACGGAATGTTAGCACAGATACCAAATTTGAGATTTTTCATTTGGATGCAAAAGAATAAAAAACGAGAACCTTTTATTGAATATTGTGTTAGAATTAAAAAATGAATTTATTGATTATTTACAAAAAAATATTTTGTTACAAAAATTATCTTGATGGGACCAAAGGGTCACTGGCCTATATTGTGTGTGGAAATAAAAAATCCATTTTTCACTTCTATGTGAATGAGAAACCTTTGGTTTGTCCCGCATGGGATAAACCAAGGATGAAGTCTATCTAATTACCACGAAAGTTACTTCTAAAGGAAAAACGTGTGGATTGGATATAGACTAAGGGAATGGGCTAGTGGGAAAATTCACACATGTGCGGTGCTTCGCACCGAAGCACGCACGTGGGCTTGCGGAGCTTGCGTGTGTTTTTGTGTGTGTTTTCCGTGAGCTGGCGTGAGCCGTCGTATGCTTGGCGTGAGCCGGCGTGTGCCCAGCGTGTGCCTATCAAGAGTTAATGGTTTTATTTTAAATTCATATAATAAATATTAAAACCGTTTCATTATTTATGTGAATTAAAAAACCGTTTTATTATATATGTGAATTAATGAGAATTAAATTAAAAAAAATTTCATAAATACAATTTAATTCTCTTCTCTCAAATTTGTCTATAAAAGAAAAAGAATTTTCATTTTCAACTTACCCCAGACGCAGCTACTATCCTGTCGTCTTTTCCCCTCTTCTCGCTTTGTTGTGCGCAATAGATTTATTTTTATCTTATTCTTCTGTTAAGTTCACAACGCGCCAACGAGTCTTGCTAACTGGGTTGGTATCAAGAGGTTTTATCCTGGATTCGATTTGCCAACTCTAAAAGGTATAGCAACACTTTTCTAAGTGTACCTGGCAAATATCGAGTTAAGGGCAGTCTGTTGAACAGGCGACTCCTCTTATATGTTTTGAGTGATTGTCTGAAAATGTGATATTTGCGCTAACGTTAACATTTGCGAAGCTTCTGGTGTTTTGGTTTGTTTTTTTGTTACAGGAATAATTTTTCTCCAACAATCTTAACTCGATATTTATTCTTTTTTAACAATGGAAACACGAAGCTTTTACGTCATTCATGAAATTTTTTATGAGTGCAAATATATACATAAAATAGAAGAGAATCGGGAAGATCAGCTAGAATTGGGTTTCTAAGAAAATGAAAGAGAAAAATATCTACTCATTATTTTTTGGGTTAGGAACATTGTTTGGATTCCGAGTGGATTTCGATTTGTTCTGGAATTTTGTAATTCTTCCGAATTTATCATTTGTGGGAACAAACCATCATCATCTCCAAACAGAAAATGAGGTATTTTCTAAACTCCGACATTACCATCTTGTATCCACACAGGCGCTAAACTTCAAACAATCTTTAATCGAGATGTAAAGACAACAAACATCCTCCTGGGTGACAAATGGGTTGCCAAAGTTTCAGATTTTGGATTATCAAAAATTGGACCTTCATCGGATCAATCGCATGTCACTACAGCCGTGAAGGGATTTGGATTTGAGTTTTCTTATCAAATTGGTTTTCATGATAATGGTGGTGATTTCCAGAAATCATATTGAAAAACCGGTATTTAAACTAGTGTCGTACCGTCAAATTGGAGGATTCCGTCTAACCGCTTCCCAGGAGAACCTTTCGAACCCACAGCTACAGATCCTGTACGCTTGTGAAAATTTGGTGGTCGAGATGCTGTTGAATCTGCTCTTGGAAAACTCGCTGAGATACAAAAGCAAGCAAGCTGTTGGTGGTAATCAATTAGTTGCAGAGGCTGTTTTTCTAGGGTACAACTGAGTCCGGTGATAAACATGATATTTTTGATCCTAATAATCAAAGGAAAACAATTAATTTTAGATGGAGCTTGATTAGGATGTACACAGCAAGAAACCCTTGGTATCACTTAAAGATACATTAACTTGGTTCTACGTTTGTGATTGGATGCTAAATACTTATACTGTTCGCCATTTTGTGGCCATTAGGTTACTAAATATTTTGGGAGTCAATGGTGCTGTTTCGACGTGGATACTTAAACAACCTAGAATCATAACGGAATGTTAGCACAGATACCAAATTTGAGATTTTTCATTTGGATGCAAAAGAATAAAAAACGAGAACCTTTTATTGAATATTGTTTCTTGGTTTCATTGTTCATGATAAACACAGGTCTTCGTCTTCCTGTACATCTCATTTAGCTGGCTTGTAGTATTGAGTTGTCAAAATAGCTATGTGATATCTAAATCAGCCATAAAAAAATGTTTTTGGATGTTAGTAAAACAAAAACCTTGTGGTGTACAGAAAGATCTATTCGGCGCTACAATACATATTGCTCAATCGGTTGCTCAATAGACAATAGTGTCAGGCGTTTAGTGATGTCCGTCTCTTAAGTTATGAGTCTTATGGCCTACTACGTACTATGACAACTTGAGAATAAGTGGTCGCCACAAGCTTTTATGACAGTGTTGGTCGTCTTAGAACCCCACCCATGTGTATTTGGTAGTTATTGCATCTACAGATACTACAAATTAGTAGCATGTAGAAAAAAGAAACCTACAAGAGTGAACGAAAGATTATTCATACGGGAAATGAGACACTTTCTTTTTATTGGAGGGTATATTCGTCAATAAAAGAAAGAATGACACATATGTCTGGCATTAATACTTGATAATAGTGTAGCAATTTACCAAGTGCCTCCGTAATTGTGAATACATAATTGTCCTTAATAGGAAAAACAAAAATTACTTTTGGATTCTGTCATACCGAGGTGGATTAAATTGAGGATACATAGCATGTAGCAGCAAATTGAAAGCATTGTTTAGTAGTGTATATCTCGCCGATGGAGAGGCTAAGCTGGGAGTTTCAGCTACTTTGTGCTTAGATCATAATATAATTAGCAACACAAGCGTAAAGGGTTTTAAGGTCGAACAACCAATATTTTTAAACGAAAGTCCTCAACGGCTCTTTCTCTCTCCTTTTCTCCTTCTTTTTTCCTACTTCGGATTCCAATGGACCGGGAGTAATTTTTTCTAAAGCCGTTCCTTAACTAGGAGGGGAGTAGGAGATAATGAGGGGGATATAATGATTCTACTTGTTATTTCCTGATCTATTTTTTGTCTTTTTTTTTCTTCAAAAAACTATTTTGAGTTTTTCTGGTTGTTCCCTTTCCCTTCTTTTTTCTTTGATCTTTTTAGATCATAATTCATATGCATTCATTCATCATTCTAGGACTGTCTTCTCAGGTAGAATTTGCTGAGGTCTTGGGTCTTTCTCTCCAATTTGAATTGTTATAATGTATCACCTTTAATTTTTTTATCTCTTAAGCTTCTATGGTTATGCTTCTGTTTCTTCTTAATATTCTTTGACTGTTTTTTTTTTTGTTTTTTTTTTTAATTTTGATCCTGAATGTTCTTTGTGGCTCCTTCTTCTAAGTGTGTGATTCAAACTGAATTTAAAATTTGGGTTATGCTTTAGTTAGAATTGTTACCCAAATTATAATTACTCTATATATGATTTTTCTCAATTGGTATGATTTACGTTGTTGATTATTCTCCCTCAATTTTTTTTGTTTCCTCTCTACTCTCTGCTTGTAAATCAATTTCTTGGATTTCTCAGTTTTGTTCCCTAATTTCTGAATTTATGAAATCCTCTTTTGATTATGCTTTCTTTTTTCCCTTATCCTTTTGCTTCCCATCTTGTATCTTTCTCTTTGATGCGAATGAAGGTTACATCAATTTAAAAAAAAAATGAAAAAACAGGAAACTAGATATAGAAAATTTAAATACATTCAATATGCATTCATTCAGAAACTAGGAAATTCTTAAAATTCTTGCTTTTTAAACACATCCATCTTCCCAAAAATATTTACAACAAAAAGAAAGAGAAACAGTAATTACAAACATGATAATAACATAAACATCAACAAAGCCGGCTGATCTTAATTAAAGCATAGAAGTCAAATAGATTTGAAAACTTGACTTCTTAACACTTCATTTTTTACTTGTTTCATCCCTGAGCAGTGCCTATGATTAAGAAGATACTGCATAGCCTTAACATAAACATATGCATAATCAAATCCAAGGGGGTACTACTCTCTTAGTATGGGAATCTCATTAGGCCCTGGACTCTCCATCTTCACGCGAATCATATCCATGGTTGCTCGTCCTAGCTTAGCTTTTTCTTCTGGTGCTAAATTGCAAAAAGCTAATAACTTACCATGTTTTGGATGTAAAAAGAATTCACCACCACATGACTGGCACCTATAGAAATGAATCTGATATAACTGACCCTCTAGACAAGAACACTTGTTGTTGATGAGACCCTAGCATCCTTAGGAACCTGAGCAAGATTGCAAGCCATTTTTGAGTTTCTTTTTTTTTCTATTTTGTACCGGTGCTTCTTCTAAATCTGTTTTCTTTGCCTTTTAAAATTTTCTCCTCCTCCCTTTAATTGTCATTAACTGCATTCCTAACCCCTTCACTTCTCCTTGGTTGCATCCCTTGAAGTTATTATGCACATTCATATTGTTTTCTCATTTACCTAACCATTTAATTTGCATCTCTCGGATGTGAACTATCTAGACTTGTTTGCAACCAGCCACTATGGCTCCTAATAATGGTAGTATTGGAAAAATTTGAAAATTTTGGTTATCGACTCTTTCTGTTATCCTTGACTATATTTTGCCTTTAAAAGTTCTATGAGTTTGTTTCCCTTTCTATGATTGTAATTTATACCTTTCTACTACCCTTACCTTAGCCTGGTATTGTCTTATCTGAAACAAGAAATCCTGGTACTTTTCCCTTTGACCTCGTACTTCCTTTTTGTCTGCTTCCCATAATATAGCTGGCTTTTTTCCTGTCTTATGCCCATTGATGCTCTCATCTGTTACTTTTATTTTTTAAGCTGCGTAGACTATAACCTTTCAGTCACGAGTTCTCCTTGGAGAATGCCCATGTCCTTTAGATTAGCTATTATATTTGATTGTTTTTGGTATCAAAAAAAATTGTATTCTCCTTTCTTTCTCCTCCTTTTGTTTTTTCTCTGAGGTATTGTTTTGCTTCTTTTTCTTTCTTTCTCAATAGAAAATGAGGGTAATCTGTATAAGCATTTTAGTGGTCTCTCATTAGCTCAAATATTTGCAAACCACATGCATGTAGGCATACTTCCAACTCCTTTAGAATTTATCATAGATTTTGGAATCAAAGATTTTAACATCCTAGTTAGGATTTTTTCAACAAGTGTCTTTAAACCTTGGGAGATCAGAGGAGCTTTGTCTTATTTCTGGGGACCAAACATTCCATTTCAACTAAGAGAAGTCGATCCAAACATATTCATCATTACTTTCTCGTTTGGAGATGACTTTTTCTGGGTATCTTATAATGGTCCATGGTACCCATTTGGAAATGTTATGGCTGCCACTAAGGCTTATCCTGGTATGCATATTTCTACGGATGTAGTTAAAGAGATCCATATTTGGGATAACATGTTAAATATAAAATATGAACATAGAAGTGAGGAGATTTTAGGAGTTATTGCTAGTAAGTTAGGATCAGTTAGCAAAGTATGTGTTGGTAGTTCTGAATCAAATGCAAATTTTCATTCTAAAGTAATGATTTGGGTGAATATTGAAAAGCTTCTGGTGAAGGTGGGATCTTATCTGGTAATTGAGATTTAATTCAACTACCTCAATCTTCTATATTTCTTCTGTTATCATTGTCTTAGATTTGGCCATAAAGAGGATAACTGTGTAATAAGAAAAAACAGGGCTTTAAAAGATATTTATGACATCACAATGTATTCACCATACCCTGGAGATGATCTTTACTTCATAAATAATGTTCAAATACAAATGTGGAATCCAAAAGACAACTTTAACTATTCAGGAAAACAAGAATCAGTCACAGAATTTATGAAAATTGAAGGAGTTAAAGAAACTTACCAGGACTTATTTGAACCTAACTCATCTCTAGAGACTGATTTACATGTGGAAAGCTCTGTTAATATTTTAAATTAGCCTTTTAATCTCTCTGACTCAGACATGCCTTTGACGAGTGAGTCAATCCTTGGCAAAAGAACTTTTCCCTTTAATCTTCCTGAAAATTTCAATCTATTAGATTCTCAGTCTTCGGATTATATACTTGTTCCGATTCTGGAAGCTACTCAAATCACCAACTCGGATCAGTTAGTTGTTTTGGAACTGTTTCCAAATACCAGTTTACTTGAGGACATTGTTAACCCGATTTAGGATAGACCAGTTTTTTCTCTTATCCTTGGAAGAAAATTATCATTCTCTTCATTTTAAAACTCCAGAGAAACATTTGATTTTCCTAACTTCTCTGCTTTTGAATCCTTTCGCTCTCCTCCATCCCAAAGATTACCATTTCCTCCATCCTTCCTTTCTCCTAACCCAGGATTCAAGATATATATCCCTAATTCTCCCATTGAAGACATCAATCATGCATTTCCTATTTCAATCCCTGCATTTTCTAATTCTTTTCATTCGGGCAATCAAAACTCATCAGCAATCTCTCTTTATGATCATATCCTAATTGATCAATATGGATCTAAATTAAAAGAACAACAAATGGAAAAAGAATCATATCTCCACCTTGGGTTCTCACTATCTCCCCTCTCCATAGCGACATGAAGAGCAACAAGTTCCTTTTAATCTCTAATTCCTTTAATTAAATTTATTTATTTTAATTACTATTTAAACCTTGCTCTCACATTCCACTATGAATTATAGGAATATAATGTTACCCAAAAAAACATTTTCCCGCCCTAAAAACTTGCACTACTTTTGGTTTTAGCTATTGTTGTTCATAGATCTTTTCTCACCTATGATAGATTTTGTTCGTAGATGCCTTTTATGCTTGTTTAAAATGAAGATAATTGCTTGGAATATTCAGGGTTTTGGAAACCCTTTTACTCGGAATTATCTAAATTTCTTAATTCATAATGACAAGCCTGAAATCTTGTTTATCTCTGAAACTAAATCCCAAAAACCTCTGGTTAAATCCCTTATATCCTTCTATCCAAATTCTCATATTGTTGACCCTATTGGCTTAGCTAGGGGACTAGGAATAGCTTGGATAGATGGCTTCCACTTTGATATAGTTCATTGGAATCTCAATATGATAAACATCTTAGTTCAGACTAACTTTGAATCTCAAAAATGAGGTTTTTACCAATTTTTATGGGAGTCCTTACCCTTCCAATAAGAATATATATTGGGATTTTTTAGACCAAATATTAAATAAAACTCAGATGCCTTGGCTCCTTCTAGGAGATATGAATATGATTTTTGATCAATCTGAAAAGCTATGAGGATTACCCTTTAACTTCAAAGATTGTGAATACTATAACAACATTCTCCAGAGAGCTGGATTGATTGACTTAGGTTTTTCAGGGAATGAATTTACATGGAATAATCACAAGAAAGGAAATGTCAATATTCAGGAAAGACTAGATAGAGTTGTGGCAAATGCTTCTTGGAATTCCCTAGAGATCAACTGAAACACCTTGTAGCTCTAGGATCTGATCATTGTCCAATTTCCTTAACCCTAGATGTGGAATATGAAAAACTGACTTGGACCTTCAAATTCTATGATACTTGGAAAAAAGAATCATCTTGTGTCAAAGTTATCAAAGATTCTTGGAATTCTTTCATAGATGATAACCCTGCTCAAGCTCTAGTAAAGAACCTTTATGATCTAGTGATAGGCACTTAATTTATATATATTCACCACCTAATTTATATTTGTTAGTATCTAATTTTGTATTAATATTATTATTTTATATTCTTATAGGCGATACACCGAAAAATCCGACGTTACAATTATAATGGCTAAAAGGTTGGACAAAAGAGTGAAGTATATCAAGTGCCTTAAAGAAACTGACATGGATGACCCAACTCAGATAGGCCGGAGGGATAATGAAGATATAAGACTAAGCATGGACAGACTGTTTGACCTGAAGGAGAAGGATACTTATTTTGTGAAAGAGTTTACAACACTCTACACCAATGGACCAGCTGGTGGTCATAACACGTGAAGGATGATTAGAGTAGGGTAGAGCAATGATGTGACCGTAACTGAAAAGAAAGTGGGCGTAGACCAAGGCTGTTCACTATTGAGTAGAAAGTGAAAAGACTTTGCACGTGGGAGTGAGGCAGTGAAAGAAAGTGAATAGAAAAGCTATTTCACGTGAGTAGGTTTTGCTTTTGGTAGGCTAATGAGTAAAAGAAAAGTATAAAAGAGGGAAATAAAAGTAAATAAGGGAAGGAAGTACTCACGTGGTAAGAAAAGCCTACATAGTACGGTTAGGAGATGGTTTGCTTTAGTTCAAACCTAGGGTGAAAGAATGGAGGTATATATAGAAAAAGTGAAAGTGACGTGAGGTATCTCTCTTGGCTTGAGACAGTTCGTATTGGAGGGGGGATTTTTTTCTCATGTTGAGTTTTCTTTTAGAGGTTTTCTGGACGGCGGAGACTTGGACTGGCGCAGACAGTTCTGTTCTGGAGGCGTACAAGAGCTTCCTGTGCGAAAGATAGGGGGACATCACCAGACGGAGAAAGAAGAGGACGGATGTGTTTATACGGAATACTGGTTTAATCCTTTCTTCTCTTCTATTTATTTTTATGGGTTTTGAGAAACTCATCTTCATGTTCTAAATAATTTGTAGCTAGGGTTTAATGTTGAAACCATTTACAGTTTTAGATCAATTAAATAAAATATTTGATACAGACCATTATGATTTGAATAGATTAATTCCATGATTTTGATTTATTAAATTTCATTAAACAATTGTGACGTCTTTTGATGGTACATGCTTGGCCTAGGTTTTTGATGTTCCATGCTTCTGGTATACAGTTGTTATTTTAAAAATCTACTTTTTGGAAATATATTTGTCTACTTATTTGATATTTCATGCTTGGGTTAAATCCTTTGATGGGGTATGCTTAGAATAGTCAGGTATTATTTGTGGACCTATAATTAGTTTCGTACAATTTTCTCGCTGATGCAATTTTATGGTGTATGCTTGAGACTAGGGCTTTTTGATGCACCATGTTTAGGACGTCCCAGTGATATTTACGAATCTAAATATTCATGAGTTATGTTTCACTTCAGTAATTAATTAGAAATAATGGTGGATACTAAAAACCCTAGTTACCGACTCTCCCATTTGAGTTATTTTATTTGTTTAGTTTATTATATTATTTTATTCATAAAACTAAAAATCCAAAAATATCATTCTTGATTAGTTAATTGAGATATTGATTGTAATATTTCCCCGCTCCCTGTGGGTTCAACCCGTACTTGCCGTTGTCTACTTGTTAGACGCCGTGCAATTGCGGTTTATTTAAATAGGGTACTCTAAAATCCCATCATCTAGACTTCCAACTTCTTGAATTGAAGAAAAACATTTTTGGTCTGCCTTCCAAACATATTAAATAATCCTAAAAAAGATTGATCTTCTTAATAGTTCTTTTAATGTTTATAGGGAAAAAAATTAAGACAATCTAATAACTCTTGAGAATCTTTATAATACACATGAAGCTATTGTTAAGCAAAAATTAAGAGATAATATAATCAACCTAGGGGAAAAAATACTAAATACTTTCATACATTCACTCTCAAAAGAAGGAAATGGAATCATATAGAATGTCCTTTGGATGATAAAAATGAAGTCACATTTGATAGAAAAGAAATACCCTCAACCTTAAATAGTTACTATCAGAATCTTCTTACAGTTGATATTATTGATACTTCCCTTCATGAATTCATTTTTAATCATATTCAAGCTATGATCACTGAAAAAGATAATATCAATCTTTTGTTTATTCCTTCCAAAGAGGAAATCTTGGAGTCCTTAAAAGCATGAAACCTAACAAATCTTCTGAGCCTGATGGTTTCCCAAAAAGTTTCTTTAAGCAAAATTGGGAAATAGTGGGGGACCAAGTCACTTCAATGATACATCAATTCTTTCAATATGGCTTCATGCATCCTGATATTAATAAAACTTTCTTGTTTATTATTCCTAAAGCTAGGCACCCCAAAAATCCTAACCAATTCAGACTCATAGGCCTTTGTAATACAACTTATTAATTAATAACAAAAATTTTGGCTAATAGAATAGAACCATACTTAGACATCATAATCTCTCCCTTTCAAGTTGTTTTCCTCTCTAATAGACAGGTTTCAGATAATATTGTTATTGCACATGAGATTATACATTCTTTCAAAAAACAGAAAGCAAAAACTTGGGGCATTGGCCTAAAAATTGATATGTCTAAAGCCTTTGACAGAGCAAACCGTGATTTCCTGATTACTGCTCTTTCATCTTTTGATTTTAACCAAAAATTTTGTAACTTGATTAAACAATGCATTTCAACCTCTTTTTTAGTTGTACTCCTCAATGGAACCCCGAGAGAATTTTCCATCCCACTAGAGGACTGAGACAAGGAGACTCTTTGGCTCTTTACCTCTCCATAATCTGTATGGAAATTTTCTCTAGGATGCTTCTTAACCAAGAACAAAATAAACTTCTGCATGGGGTTAATATTACCCCAAAAAATGATCATATCTCTCGTCTGTTTTCTTGCAGATGATTGTCTTCTTTTTGCTAAAGCTGACCTAGTAGAATATAAAAACCTTCTTAATATCATCGATATCTTTAGTAAAGCCTCATGTTAGCTTATTAATTTTGATAAGTCTGGTATCTTTTTAGCAAAATAGTCCAACCAAAACACCAAATAATGATATCCAAAATGCTGAAAATAAAAAAACAATGACATGAAAGACTCTTATCTAGGAGAACCTCTTTTTATTGATAAATCCAAAATAAAAACCTTTGACTAAATTGTGGAATAAGTTGAAATCAAATCCCAAGGTTGGAAATGTGAAATTGTTCCCTAATCTAGTAAATTAGTGCTCAATAAATTTGTCCTAGCAAGTATGCCAATACTCCAGATGGCTGTTTTACTATTCCAAAAAAAATAACACATAAAATAAATGCTAATAAAAGGGACTTCTGTTGAGGAAAAAAGACTAATTCTAAAGGATTCTACCCTAAAGCTTGGTCTTGCCTTTGTAAACCACTTTCCAAAAGAGGATTAAGATTCAGAGATGCTCACAAAACTAATGTGGAAATGATTGCTAAGTTAGCTTGGATGCTTCTAACTGAACTAAAATCTTTATGGGCTTCTCAATTCAAACATAAATACTTCAGGAAATCTACAACTTTAAGAGTTAAAATTGCATCCTTTAGTTCTTGGATATGGAAATGCATTAGTAAAAGAATAAGATTAATTGAAAAAAATAGTATATGGGAAGTTGGGGATGGTAAAGATATTAATCTTTGGGAGGATAGATGGATACCAGGATTAAGTGACAATCTCAGACAATTCAGTAACAACAACTATTTTTTAACATTGTATCAGATCTCATAGATCCTGAAACAAAAAAGTGGAAAACTTCTTTGATTCTCTCTTTGTTCCCTACTCATATTGCTGAGAAAATTTGCGGAATCAATTTATTCACAAATTCTTCTAATAATCTAAAATATGACAAATTAAGATGGCTACTAACAATATTTGGTGAATTTACAGTTAAATCTATGTATAAAAAACTGAATGAAAATTGAACAAATTCCAACAATCTAAACATGCCTGATGCTCTCTGGAAATCCTTTTGGGGTATGGAAGTCTCTCAAAGAATTAAAATCTTTATCTGGAGATGCCTTCAAAATGCAGTTTTCACAAACTATAAGTTTTTCAAAACCACTAGAGAAGTATCTCCAAGATGCTCCTTTGGATGTGAAGATAATGAAACTCTAGAACATTTATTTTTCCATTGTAATTATGCCAAAGCCATATAGGCCTCAAACCCTAATCCAGTACACTTCAACTTTGACAGCTCCTCCTCTTTTATAGAAATATGCAGAACCTGGATAAAAAAGCCAAGTAACATGATCTTAATAGAATCTGCAATGACAAAAATCTGGTTTATCTGGAACTTTTCAACACAAACAAAATAATCCTAAGCAAACATCTTTATCCATTCATAGACATATTACCTTTTGGGATAAAGGAAATTTGATCAAAAACAAACCTAATTATTCAAACCCTCTGATGAAGCTCATAAGAAAAGATTGGGTTAGCCTAAAAGAAAATCAATTTAAAATTAACATTGATGCAAATTGGATTTTTAATGATAAACCTTCAGGTTTTTCCTTAATTCTGAGAGATAATGCAGGTAACTTCAAGGGAGGAAGAGCAGGACCATCCTCAATAGAGTCGGCAGAAGAAGTAGAAGCAATAGGCATGTGGGAAGCAGCATAATAGGCACAAGAAGAAAATCTGAAAAATTTCAGCCTGGAAGGTGACTGTAAGAAGATCATAAGTTTTTTGAATAAAGCTAAAGTCTTAATCTCTTGGCAGAGCCAGACAATTTTTGAAGAAACAAAAAGAATTCTAGTTTCTTGTCAGTCCTTTAATGGCTTTCATTTTGTCCCAATGACGACAAATAAGGTAGCAGATACCCTAGCAAAGAAAGAAAAACATTTCAATTGTAATTTTGATTGGGACAGTCCCCTCCTTTATTATTATGCTTGACCTTGAAGTAGATAAATCAAATGTCAGGAAAGACTCTACCTTTTCCTCATTAGATGCCTCTACTTCAATTATAAACAGGATTCCTAACTCCTTAAGTTAGTCTTTATATATTCCCCAATTTGCAAAAAAAAAAATAGGGTTTAAGGTCATAAAGAAAGATGACATGGCTAAGTGGGGGGGATGAAAATTCTAGATTAGACTTTCTCCATGACCACTGGTCTTAAGTCCACGTCATTATTTTGTTCCAAAATTCAAAATAAAGTTCGTTAAGTATGAGCATTGAAGATGGACTTTAAAGTGAAAAATCTTATTTTCATACTTCCTCTGTTCCACTTTAGATGATAGTCTAGGGTTTTTTTTTTGTTCCAAATTACTTGATAGTTTATATTTTTCTGCAAAATTATCAACAATACCCTAACATTTTGTCTTGGAATCATAAGTTTATTTATAAGTGCACTAATAGCAATTAATGTTTGAAGATTTTTTTCAAGGACATGGATGAAAATTTTGTATATCTCTCTTTATTTCTTAATTTGCATGAAAACTCTCAAACTGTCATCTAAAGTGGAACAGAGGAAGTATTATTTTTGTCATGTAGTAGTCATAGCCCACAAAAAAAAGGTACTCCCTCCATCCCACATATATATGCGGAATAGGTAAAATATCTTAGATTAAGAAAAAGTTTTGGTTTCATAAATATCCAATCTCTTTCATGTTTTACCTTTATCATATGCTCAATACTAGACAAATTATATTAATCGTGATGATATCCATATATAATAGATAAGGGTATATGTATAAAATATCATCTTGGAATTGGAATTCTGCTTATCTAATGGGACAACCAAAATCCAAAATTCTTCATATATATGTGTGGCGAAGGGAGTATTATTAGACCTCCACATAGGATGACCTTGACCTCTAGCATTGGAGATGATCTAAGATCTTTGTGTTTTCCAAATGGAAGGTCCGCCTTCGATCAACACTATCGAAAGAAAATCCGTCTCATAGCAATCCTTGATATAAAAATAAAAAAGTATTTTTGGATTCTGGCGTAAAGACGATGATATTAAATTGAGGATACATGACATATAACAACAAACTGAAACCATTGTTTGGTAATGTATACATCTTTGAAGGAGCGCCTTAGCTGGAAGTTTCAACTGTTTTTTGCTCCGATTATAATATGATTAGCAACGCAAGATCCCTTGTAAGCATCCAATCTATATAGGTTATGGTAGGAATGGCCGAGTGAAGCATTTGAGGCACATTCATCATGCTAGAAGAAGATGTTTCAACAATCATAATACACATGAAAGTTCTTACATCATACTAATATGTGGTTTGTTGTCAAAATGAGAAATTAATCTTTTTCGGTGTTTGCCGATTGGACGAGGAAAAGGAACATCGCATTGATGCTATGAATCAAATATCACTCGACTATACAAGAGAGTTGCATCATCGACTTCATCCCAAAGAAGGCGTACCAACCCATCTTTATTTTGTCCAACCGCATCAAGGAGAATATACTGGCGAGACGTCGTTGACTCCAAGACATAGTAGTGGGGGCCATGATTCATCAACATTGTGTCATGTTTTGTACCAAATAGTCCAGATAAGCAACTTTATCATCCTCAAGATGAAACTCAATATCCCAATCAAAGCACGACAACATATCAACAACAAGGTTATGCATAATCTACTAATAATGCAGGAGGCCTAAGTCTTCCATCATCCTGTTATGATATTAAAAGGGATCCATTGTTAGGACCATATTCTACGACATATCGTGGATTTTATGCAAAGAATTTAAACAATCTCATAATGTTATTTAGTTTTAATATTTTTTTTTATTTTTTTGATGAGATTTAGTTTTAATATTTAGAAGGAAGCAAAAGAAACCATAAAAACTTTAATCTAGTTCCAACGACTATAATTTTTTAGTAACAACTGCTTTTTTAAACAACAACTAATTTTACTGTTTATGTAAAGCTTTTTGAAATAAATATACTTTTGGCTATATTTGAAGTTAGCATAGCTAACTTATTTTTACTTTATTTTTTCAGAAAACTATAACTGGCTTATAATATATTAAAAAGAAAGACAAAGAATTTAAGTATTATGAATGTTATTTTTCGTAGAAACCATAGTTACACTTAGCATGTGAAACAAGCCTTTTAA
>JAJJMC010029797.1:3799017-3847062 GCA_023531435.1 Papaver californicum
CCCCCCCCTCCTTGATGACCCTAATGAACAAGTTTAGTCTCACGAGGGTATACAGAAGATGTACGCAAAATCTAGACCAACAATTGTTTTAATCTTCGTCTTCATCTTCGGAAGGATCGTGGGATTTAAGTTCCTGGTTAAACTCCGGAAAACCGTCCTTGATAGTTAGGTAGCATTTATAAAATTTAATTTGTCGACCAGTATTTCAAAAGTAATAAAGTATTCCAATTTCTTCCTGCAGAAAACAAACATGAACCGATTTAATGACTAAATGGAAGGACATTAATTTAAGATAGTAAAGAAAATTAAAAGCACTTACAATGATTTCAACTGTCATTTGAGGAGCTCTAGTTCTATAAAAAAAATAATTGGATAGCTATATGGAGTCTTATTGCCTTTTTAATGACATCATCCCTGTTTTTTATAACCCGCCTTGTTTTTTAATGAACATTCACATACTATTGAATATAATTGTTTTACACCTTATCGCAAAAGTTAACAGTTGGAACTAGGCGGTGTTGGACATCAGGTTCACCCGAGATATGGTGATTGCTACAATCTCCTTCTTTTACAGAATACAAAGCCATATGTATAAAGATACTCTTATAACCCGTAAGAGGAGATGAAAAGAAAATTTTAAAGTAGATAGAAAGGATAAATGTTATGATTGTGGTGTGTGTTGTTTGGTGGAGAGTAATTCAATTTATAAGAATTTTTTCAAAAGTAACCGTTGGAGAGTCGTTGTATGATTGACTGAAATTAAAAGAATTGAACTTGAATGTTAAAAATTGAATTCAATTATTAGAATTTAAGTTGTAGAGTGATATAAAATATAGCCCTTGATATTACTAAAAAATGGAAACAACAATGAAATTACGAGTTCACTTAAATAAAAACATAAACTAAATTACAAGATCACTTAAATAAAAATATTAAGTTAACCTATGGAATAATTAAAATCTAACATGAATAACTTAAGACTAAAATTTATAATTAGTACACATTATAATTTCATAGTGAGGAGGTTAGTTGTTATTGTCCAAAGGGATACGGGTAGCATTGATGGCATGGTGGTGGTAGAGGAGCTTCATGTCTATTCATCTTTTGTAAAATGGCTTCTTGTTTCAGTTCATAGTAGTTTCTTGCATTTGGGGCCAACGTTGAGAGATTCTTTTATATTATATGCGCGCCTGTCCTCAAAATACTCATTGAGACGAGTTTGTTCTTGTTCTATCGTTAGCAAATCTTCCATAATTTCGTGTTGTTCTTGTTGATGAGGTTCATTTGCTATTTGTATTTCTTTAAGATATTCAATAAGTCTAGAAATCGCATCGTTAATGAGTAATTCTTACAATGACGGTATATGCATGTGCTTGATTGAGACAACCTCTTGGTTCTGGTCTTTTTAAGTTGAGCTTTTCACTTGTGTTTATCGTCCAGGCAATGTTGTATTATTTTTTCCATCACCAAACAACGATCAAGGCGTTATATATTGCTCGGTAGTAGTTGGATGAACTTCTGGAATATGGACACCATAAGGGATGATAATCAAGTTTGTAAATTGATTTCTAAATGGCTTTCGAGAACCTTGGCTTGAAGATGGATTTTGGGTATTATTAGGGAATTGACTTGAAAAAAGGTTATGGGTATAATTAGGGTAATAGGATACTAAAAGAGAAATAAATTCATCTTCCTCCACATCCGCATCTTTACTTTGATCATCTATTACATTTTCAATGTCTTTAAGCAATTCATATTCTACATAAGGTTTGTTGTTTTTCTTGCAAAATTGAGATCTGGAATTATAACCTACATTAATGTAAATGAAGGATAAGTTAGTAAAAAGAAAAATATAGACAAAAACTATGAAAAAATTACTATGAACAAGCTTAGTTAAATTACCCGGTTATTATGATCCAAGTTCGGATTATATGTGTTAACAATTGAAAGAAATAAAGAAAATGTATCCACTTCAACCTTCATATGTTGAGTCTACTTCGAATTCCAACTAGAGTATGATTGTAAGGATTTCCACCACAAGCTTGTACAAAATTTGTCAAAAACTTAATTCCAAAACAAATTCTTATCCTCCTCATAAGTTCCATATTTCTCTAGAACACAAAACGAAGTAATAAGATGAATAGAGTATTTCTTTTTGATAATTTTCCTGATAATTTTGTCTACAAAAAAGATGGAGAAGAAAATCGATGAAAAAAGTTTTTGAGAAGCTGATTTGAGGAGATTTGATTGTAAAATCAGTTGTAAATAGATTTGGAGTAATTTGAGAAGAAAATCTATTTTCTATATATAGACATTTTTCTCACAATTTTTAGAAAAATAGTCGTTGGGATCCGACGGTGGAGAACTTAGAGTCATTAAGAATAATGGATGGTCATAATGGTGTGTGAGAGAGGTGTAACAAAAAAAATGTCAAACAAATATAAACTTGTAGACGGAAACTAAGTTTTTGTAGTTTTTATAACGGAAACTCAGTATCCGTCTGGTGTGTTACGGAAACTGAAGTTTTGACAGCATTATAACCAATAAATGTGACATAGTACTTGCCATTGCTATAATGTAGCTTAAGCCAACAGAATTAGTTGACCATAGACCTTGGCCTTACGATTTGTAACATCTTTATGGATTGAAGTACCAAAGTCCAGCCTGTAGTAAACCGAAAACACTTTTTTATGTCACCTAAATCTCTTGCCAGACTTTACCACCAAACATTTTAGGAACACACCAGTATTTACCATGGTAAACTAACTTGGTAACAGGAAATTTCTCCAAAAACCATTAGTAACTGGTGGTTACAAACAAGTCTCTCCAACAACTAACTGGTTTTGGTGGTTGCAAACGAGATCTCGCTCTAACCTCCTTTTAAGTGTAACCCCAAATCCTCCAACCGTGCAATGTTGACAACTATTTTAGTGCAACTTTGACAACTACTATCTTCTAGAACCTTTTGCGCTGAATGTGAACATCTATTGGTGAATAAAGAGTATGTAGCCTGATTGCTCTCTCTATAAATTCTCATCATATCTTTGCTTACCTCTCTCTCTAGAATTGTTCAACTCATTTCATTAAAAATGGCAGAAAAAACACCAAATCATCATGTAGTAGTAATGGCATTTCCATTTGGAACACACGCGATACCATTATTCAACCTAGTACGTAGATTAGCAGTTCAAGCACCAGCATTAACATTCTCATTCTTCTCCACGGTAAAAACCAACCAATCAGTTTTCGGAAGTAAATCTACATCTTATAACAATTTACCAAACAACATACCAAGTAATATGAAACCTTATGATGTTGATGATGGTATACCAAAAGGTTTTACAGGACATCCAGTGGCTGAAATGAATTTCTTTCTGAAATCCATGGCAGAAAATTTTGGAAATAGAATTGATTCAGTGTATGGTCATGAATCATCAGATAATATTAAGTGTTTCATAAGTGATTCTTTCTTGTATTTTACTGGTGATTTGGCTGATCAAAAGGGAGTACCATGGATTTCTTGCTGGACTGCTGGTCCTTGTTCTTTATCAACTCATTATTACACTGATCTTATTCGGCAAACCATATCTCTTGGACCTGATGGTATTCAAGGACGTGAAGAAGAACTCATCGACTTCGTTCCAGGATTATCTCTTATAACAACCAGAGACTTGCCAGAAGGTGTTCTTTTCGGAGGTTGGGAATCTGAATTCTCACGTATGTTGCATAATGTGGGACTAATGTTGCCGCGTTCTGCTGCTGTTACCATTAATTCCTTTGCGGAATTAGACCTGCCAATCCTCGAAGATTTCAAAACCAAGTTTCAAAAATGTCTCACAATAGGTCCATTTACTCTAACTTCTCAAAATCCATCTCATACTCATGATGACCCTCATGGCTGTGTTACTTGGTTAGACAAACAACAACCAACATCCGTAGCTTATATTAGCTTTGGCTCAGTGACTACACCACCACCAGATGAACTTGCTATCCTTGCACAAGGATTGGAAGAAAGTGATGTACCATTTTTATGGTCATTGAAAGATCATCTGGTAGGTCAATTGCCTAATGGGTTCTTTGAAAGGACTAGTAAGAGAGGATTCATTGTTCCATGGACTCCACAACAACGAGTACTGGAGCACGACGCTATAGGTGTCTTCGTGACACACTGTGGATGGAATTCAGTGATGGAGAGCATTACGGCTGGCGTACCAATGATATGCCGTCCATTTTTTGGTGATCAGAGAGTTAATTGTCGTATGGTATCTGATGTCTGGGGGATAGGGATTAGGGTTAGAGGTGGAGTGTTTACGAAGGACGGAACGATGGAATGTTTAGATATGATCTTCTCCGATGAGAAACTGAGAGAGAAGATTGGTGCCCTCAGAGGTTTTGCCAAACATGCTGTTGGTCCAAAAGGAAGTTCTACCAAGAATTTCAACACTCTGGCAGAGATAGTTTTATAAAGATTCAAAATGAAGTTTATGCAATTGTTACTAGCTCTTTTCGATACAGCCTGGGAGCTGGCGAAAGGTATCTAACACAAAAAAAAATCCTTTGTACAATTTCATTAGCCTTTTGGGGTGGATTGTAATTTTAGTGTTGAGAACCAAAACTACTAAGATGGCTATCTAATGAAGAACAGTTCTTTCTACAGAACTGGGTATTAATATATTATCCTTTTCAAAACTGTTCATTTTACAGAACTGGTTAACAAAAATCTATCCTTTTAAAATCTTTTCAGTTCTGTGAATGTAAACACAGTGGAATATGCAGTCTAAATACTCTGAACAGTTATAGTTACGCAGTTGCTTAGTATCCAAAAACCGGCAGACTCCAAATTTCAAATCATGTTTGATAGATAGAAATTAAGCTTCATGCCATTTGTTGTTGTAAAGATAACCCAAACTGACTAACAAAGCGAGACAACAAAAGGCTGCATTAAGTTATGGAAGAAGAAAATCCCATATGCAACTTATAACTTCATATGGAACAACCTTTCCGTACGAGATCTGGTGGGCGTTATGGATTGTGAGAATTAGAACTAGTTGGACTTTCCACAACAAGGGTTAGGCACCAAATGGTGTAACTATCGCCCTAAAGCGATCTTTGTTTCAACGGGGATTTCCCTATTAATTACTAGTATTTTTTTAATTATATAGTTCAATGGTTCCTAGAAATACTATATATCTAGCTGCACTAGTTTAGAATTTATGCTTATTAAAGGGGTTTGATCCCAACCTCCAATATGGAAGGAAGTTTGGGAACCAATACACCACTTGATGGTTCTCTCCGATGATGAGTTTTTGACAAGGGTCAAAATTATAAAATCGCCCTTCTGCCTAGTTGCAGGAACATAGAAATATCCGTATATACTTGTACGCATACTTCTAACTTCACATCAAAATACAAAATACTGTATTCCTACTTATACTCCGCAGGCGAATTGAAGATATAATCTCTACAAAGGCTATAGACATTGTATGCTAACAATGTAGTCTATAATCTCTACATAATAAGCCTCAAGCTCCTAGAAGGGTTGCCCACTAGTATAGAGCAACTTGAGTCTTCTCTAAACAACTACAAACATTCTAAAATGGCGTTGCAGCCTTCTCAATACTCATAATATTCATACCATATCGAGCTAGTCTCAAGTCGCATAAATTTCACGGTTGAATTCCTTGAACTTGCCTCGGATGCACATCAATGTTTCAGTAACATCTATCGAATGTGGGAATAGCTAATGCTTAAAACCTAAAATATGCTCTAGCTTAACGCTTCGTTCGCAACGAACTCGTCTCAAATTTCTCATCTGAACTTAAAATATGTTATTCAAGATGATGACGAGATCTGCATTCAAAGAAGACAATCAAGGAGTCACCGATCCAATCTTGTCGCCCTTGAAGACCTGGAAAGATTTTTATAATTTCAAGGCAAAGAAGGACCGGTCTTACTTCATCAGCACCAATCTTTTACCCTTTCTCCATCCAAAAGATCATTTCACCAGGGGGATATATCTCTCGTTATTCTCCCTCTATAATGGGGGATAAAAAATGTTCAGATCTGAAAAGATTGTTCCAGATGAACGACAAATATCCTGGTGACTACATATGCCGATTCAGGGTCTAAAAGTCGTAGAAATATCTGTTGGAGCAGTCGTCTGGTCAGTAAGCACTATAACATCCAATCATCCATGAGGTCCTGTCAGAACGAAGGGGTCAAGAGGGAGGCCTCATCTTAGCAAGCGTCAATAATCGAACACTCACCATCAGCCTCAACCCCAGTTCCAGCCTTAGCCTCAGCACCAGTCATAGACAAGCTCTGATCCACGTCCCAGATAAAACTATACAACAACAAAAGCCAAGGCCATCTATCACATTCTCAAATTTTCTTTTTTCACGTGGAAACCCTTTCATTCTGGTACGAGTCCCTTCACTCAGGTACCAATCATTTTCACTTTGGTACGAGTCCCTTCACTCAGGTACCAATCCATTTCATTCTGGTATGAGTTCCTTCACTCAGGTACCAGTCCATTGCATTCTGGTACGAGTCCCTTCACTCAGGTACCAGTCCCTTTCACTCTGGGATGAGTCCCTTCACTCAGGTACCATCCCCTTCCACCCCGGTACAGTGTTTTTACTCCGGTACCATTTCCTTCAGCAAGGCGCTACCTCTTTCACGTTCCCGTGCAACCCAGATGATGAAAAATCCATGTAATGCCAAAATCATAATTCTCAGCTTCATTAACAGCTTCTTCCAATTTTCAAGACGATTTCAAATTTCACTTTGAGGGAGATGGATCACTACAAGTCAGCATATATTGATGGAGTGGTGAAACCCCCCATCACATGAGTACCCTGGGAGGGTCCTAATGAAAAGGAATCAATGACAATACCCGCATTAGGATACTCAACTAGCACGTTCCCTGCTACACTACCATTTTGCACATCAACGTCAGTAGGAGCATCATCCTCAACAAGTACGCGAAAGGGGATCGCATATGGTTTTCAGTATGGGGAAGTACATTATCCACATCAAAATCAACGATAACTCTTGTTCCTTCTCTAGCAAGCCCATCTCTCTAGTTTTGATCATTCCGCATCTAAAAGTAGAGAGGTTACAAGCATATTAGGTCAGAACATCTCAAACATGAAATTCTTGAGTATGAACCAAATACCTACTATACATATTCACAAAAATCACATACATTCATTATAGAGTGATATTTGAGGTATTTCATGAGCCAAACTTATTACAAGATGTTTCACAAAAACCACGCCATAGACCGTTTTCACTACCTCTCGGAAACTCTGAAGCTGAAAATATTTGGTAATGAATCTGGGCATGGTTATTATATCAAAAGTTTTTATTGGTGTGTACTACAACGTGTTAAAAGCTAACATCAATTGGACAAGCGAGCTAAGAGTTATGGAAAAAACGGCTAGCGGAGTCGAGTCTGAAAACTCTCCAGATTTTCCTGGATACTTCTTGAGTTCTACTGTTCGGTCGTTTTGACGCCCAAAACAATCTCAAAACCTGGATTTCTTCCAACTTGAATGTATTAAATTGTTTTCTAATAAGGATATAGGGGTCAATATCCAAAAAGGAGATTATATGAAGATAATACAATGTTTTTCCCAAGCACTATACTTTTGAAATTTTCTAGTGATGGGAATTTATGAAATTCTTTATGAATTTGAGTACGGCTATGCTTATATGAGAGTTTTGAAGAGTCCAAATGTTTTATCGTGATAATAAGGATTAAAAACTTACTTGATATGGGTCCAAGCCAACGGAGGAGTCTGGTGTTACTTCATTACTTACTTCTCCATCTACATTAGTGGAATCAGATTCTTCATAAAGTTCTTCAGTGGGGCTCTTCATCTTTAACTTATCTTCATCGTCTATATCCACAGCGTCTCCCAAAGCCTCAGAAGCATCAATAGGGAAGTATTATCTGCAATTCTTTTCTTACAGAATGAGGACTATCAGAATCGACAGGAATAGTGTTCACTCAAGGGGGCATCACACCTACCTGCTGAAAGAAATAAACCAATTAATTAAGTCATGATAGTCATGCTTTGAGTCAAGGAGATTAAAGAAGAATGACTTTACATCTCAATAACCCAGAACTACGATGATGACTTCAACTTCAATTAAGATACTTTCCCCAGTTCCAGCACTTCAACGACAACGAAGGACGGCCCTAACTTTTATGAGTTCTCATATCCTCTCAAATTCTTGGAAGCATGGACCTGTGACGAAACCAAAAATTATCTTCTGCCTAGTAGCGGATCCAAGTGAGTTACACTTGAGGACTGACGAGTCCCTCACTTTTGAAGGTTTAATACAGTAACATCCTTCGACTAGAAGGTCTGATCAGCAACAGTACTAGCAACAAAACCCCTCTACATCAATACCCCAGAAGCCTCCGCCTTTTACCTGATCACATCCAGAAAGGTAACCTCATCCTTGTTGCTTCTACTTACTTCAACCACATGATTCTATTGTTGGACACGCTCCGGACTCAAAAGCCACAATTATCTCCAGCTCAGAACTTCAAAGACACAATCACCTCATATTCAGTCTTCTCCTCTCAACTTCTGGAATATTGGTTTACAAGTTGCTAGTCAGAAATCCGGTAATATGTTCACCATAGAGAAAATCGCACACCTTGTCTTTTTGGTGCCTTTCCCGTCTCCTGGTGCTTGTCATGCTTCCTAGAACCTGTCATGTTTCATGGTACATGTCCTGTCTCGTGGTATCTGTCCTGTCTCATGGTACCTGTCTTGTCTCATGATACCTATCATACTCCCTGCTACTTGTCCTGCTCTATGAGCTATCATCCTCATGAAGCCAGTATCTTTGCCACGACAACATCTCACGACATCACCTCCCTTGCACCAGCTCATTCCACTCCTCTATTCCTTGATGTTCCTGTCAGTACCTCTTCAATTTACAAATTCAGAAATCGACAACAGTCAGTAAAGAACGGGTCAAAACATCCTTCACGAGAAGTGTTCTCTATGTCTTTAATATGACATACCAGAAGGGCACCTCAATCGGAGATCTGAGCTAGGAGATATGGATCTTACATTATAGTCTGCAAGATTTGAAAATTCACACGGGATTACTAATCACAGATGTTAACGCATGGTTGGCTGACCTAGCCAACTCTGAATCGAGTGAATCTTTTTTATATGATAGCTTGGTCTCTTGGCTTCAAAAGTTGAGGTCAAACGTCAAAATACAACATCGTATGAAACTTCCATAGCTTCGGAAGAGAATAGTGTGCAAACTAGGGTTTCCAAAAAGGATTCAGAAGACTCGGATTTATAGAGACCTTGTCTGCCCATGGACTTTCATCTTCTCAGACATACCATTCATTTAGGTCGCATTGCATCTCCCAACAAGACCTCATCAACCTTTTTATAACAAGAACACTGGAGTCCACCTCCAACCTCACTTGCAGTTGTGATCTACCATCATCTTCTTCTGTCGGTTTCTAATATTTCCAACTTTGCTGCTACTAGCTACAACTTAAAGCATCGTCTCTTGGTATCCTATTTCTCATTTACTGACGCTATCACTAGCACTTAATTGCTGCATACTCAAAATTTAAGCAAGCACCGGAACCATCTACTTGCTTACAAGGAAGTTTAAATCTAGGGCTTAACTTTACATCAAAGACATTGCCTAGAGGTGACAAAGCTAACAATATTTCTTGTTGGACACATACATAAAGAATCAATCCAGCTGACCTGATCCTGTATTTGAGATGAGGCGGACCTTTTTCAGAAAGAAAAAAAGAGAGAAAGCGCCGACTATATCCCCTCTTTTGCTCACGACAAGATGGCATTCCTAGCAAGAACGAGGGCACCTACTATTCCCATCCAAAGTTCGTGTTAAGGGGCACATATCTCAATCTCGGGTAAGACAGAGCCAACAAAGTTTCTTCCCTGACCAATGGTGCTCCTCATAGACGTACTCTCCATGACCCTGCTGGTACCTGTTCAACCAACGTGACTGGATCAGAAGTTCAACCCAACCACGCTTCCCTTGTCCACGAATTGGAAATTCCGGGAAAGAACGTGGGCATCTAATAATTACAGCCAAGACTCACGCTAAGGGGAACTTATCCCAGTACCTGGAAGCCAGAAGTTAAGTATATCTTCTTCTACTACTAAAATTTAAATTATGCATATATAATCATTATAAGCATACTATCATCATCTAGTGCTTATTGTGCAACATTATTGTTCTTCACTAAGCAGGGGACTTAATGTAGTTGGTGAGTTTTTGACAAGGGTTAGAATTATAAAATTGCCCTTCTGCCTAGTTGCAGGAACGTAGAAATATCCGCACATACTTGTTTACATACTTCTGACTTCACATCAAAATACAAAATATAGTATTCCTACTTATATTCCGCAGGCGAATTGAGGATACAGTCTCTACAAAAGGCTAACAATGTAGTTTATAATCTCTACATAATACGCATCAATCTCCTATATGGGTTTCCCACTAGTATAGAGCAACTTGGGTCTTCTCTAAACAACTACAAACATTCTAAAATGGCCTTGCAGCCTCCTCAATACTCATAATATTCATGCCGTATCGAGCTAGTCTCAAGTCGCATAAATTCCACTGCTGAATTCCTTGAACTTTCCTCGGATGTGCATCAATGTTTCAGTAACATCTATCGAATGTGGGAATAGTTAATGCTTAAACCCTAAAATACGCTCTAGCTTAACGCTTCGTTCGCAACAAACTTGTCTCAAATTGCTCCTCTGAGCTTAAATATGCTATTATAGCACTTTGCTTAAATATACGCCACAAATAATGCGTCTCTCCTCTTGGATGCGCCACAATCAAGAAGCAATGCCATAAAAAACGCATTGAACCTCTGAGCGAGGCCAACCCTATCCTTTTTTAGCACTAGCTATTTGGCTTATTACCGCATTGACACTAGTTAGCCACTTTAGCGCTAAAAGCGCTAACTTTCCTGGCGCTAACCCTAGTACCTGAGAAGCGCCAACTAACCTAACATGGTCTTATTTAGCACATCTTGGCCTAATGAGGCCTTAGCTAGTTCCCCAGGACAATCGTCCATTCCTAGTGCGTCCCAGCGCAGCGGCCATTTCTAGAGCGTCACTGGATGAAGCCCCCTTGGCCCTGGTACATCCCTAGATGATGCCTTCCTTGACTTGGGACAAGTCCCTCTTTGACTTTGGACAAGTCCCTCTTTGACTTTGGATCAAGTACTTCCTTTACTTTGGCGCAAATACTAGCCTTGCTAGCTACTTCCTCGGAAATACGTCTTTCTTTCTAATATTGGTCCAATACCAAACCTTATATAGTTTTCTAGTATGTCTTTTTTCTCAAGAAGCCTCTACGATATTTAGCCTCAAATGCCTCCCAGGCTTATGTTAAGTCTCTTCCAAGCTAATACTTAGCCACTAAATGTGTCATGTTACTGCTAAGCTAGTACATTGGCCATTGAACTTACCAGATTCGACACTAGTCAGTCTGTTTATAATTCAGTGAGTTTTGCAACTTACCTCACTGACTTAACAAGTCACTGACTTGACTTGACTTGAATCAATCAAAACAATAGTGGCTTATGACTCCATTATTTCCACGAGATATTAAATACAACACATGGGGGGATTCTCTTTGGGATATTGGTCTAATGGTCTACGGCAATCGTGGGTGGTGGAACTACCCGCACGAACAAGAAGGTAACAAGTAGTGGGCAGTTACAGAGCAGGTTAGAAGATGAGGAGCAGTGATATGACAGGTCCTCTTTACTTTCTGGACACCACCCTATTACAATCATTACTTCTCTACCTCGCCCTAACTTCCACGACTTACGAGAAATTAGTGTATATCCTTCGAACTATAAATAGGTAGTTCCCATTCACTCAACAACAAGACGATCATTTAGGAGAAACAAAACATACAGAATTAGCGATTATTCTCAGAGAATCCTTTCTTCTTCACACACTACCTATCACACTGATATTTTCTCAACCTTCTTTGCTTCCCTCCCCTAAGACCTACCCAAATCCCTTCCATATTTATAATCAAAGCAGAACATGGACGGCCATTTTTTGGTTTAGGCTCGTCATATTCGAGCTTGATCTCTCAAACCTACTTGAAAGTACGATTTTACCGTACATTTCTTTTAACCCTAAAATAGCAGGATACAAGTTAAGGGATACGGGGTTTCACAATTCTCTTTGGTATTGAGAATTTCTTGACTATTACATTCAAGAGAGATAAAATAATTAAAATCCTAATTTTACCCTTACAAGTTTAATCCATAATAAAAAAAAATTGTTCGGACGGAGTATTTACTTGGGAAGTTTGCTGGCTAGTCCAAAATACCCGGACCAAGTTAACCATATGTCCACCTGGGAAAACCCATTTAACCATAAGTCCAAAAATCTTTTGAAAACTACCAATTACAATTATACCCATCACGTGTAGACATCCCACATCCTCCACCTCCTACATTACTCGCATTCTTAACGGAAATTTGGTTTCATCTACTCCACCCACATTACTCGCCTTCATTACTTCACTAAAACCTTAAAATCTAGGGCAAAATCAGAATCAAAAAACACCTGAAACAAAATCAAAAAACAGAGACCAAAAAACCAAAATCGAAATTTGTAATAGCAGACTTTGATTTCTTTGAGCATTATACAACTCAAACCTAAGATACTATCAGCATTATACTACTGCATATTTTCCATCTAAAATGGGTACCAAGAGAAAAATCAACAGAAGTATAAAAGAAACAGTGATTGAAGAACACGATACTCCTCAATCTCCACCACCGAAGAAGAACAAGAAAGCTTCTACAGTAGATTTTATACCAACAAAATCAAGAAAGAAGAAGAACAATGAAGTTGTTGATTCTCCAACAACATAAAAAAAACGAAACAAATTGTTTTTGATTCTCCAGCAAAATCAAAACAGAAGAAGAACAAAGAAGTTATTGATTCTCAAACAAGATCAAAAAAAAAATGAAACAAACTGATGTTGATTTTCCAGCAAAATCAAAAAAGAAGAAGAACAGTGAAGTTGTTGATTCTCCAACAACATCGGAAAAAAATGAAACACATGTTGTAGATTCTCCATCTATAAAGAAAAAGAAGAAAGCTCTTGTTGTTCGTTCTCCATCTACATCACATAAGAAGAAGAAGGGTGTTGTCATTTCTGGTAAAAAGGTACTGATTCTAATCATCGGTGCATATCAAAATATAACATACTTTGTTCATGTTATAGGAGTTAGATATAGCATATAGTATGGGTACATATCAATATATATATACATACATATATATATATATATATATTTCATGTTATAGCACATAGATCTAGCATGCAACATAGGGTAAATATTGATATGTACTTGGTTTTTAGTATATACTGATCAGTACATATCAGTATATACTTATTTTCATGTTATAGCATCTAGATATTGATTGCAGGATAAGTATATATTGATATGTACTTTGTTCTAGATATTGAATTGGATCAGTACATATCAATATATACTTTGTTCATGTTATAGATATAAAGCATATATATAGATGTATATTGTTCTATACTATAACATCTAGATCTTGCATACAGGATAAGTATATATTGTTATGTACTTTATTCTAATCTTGAATTAGATCAGTACATATCAATGTATACTTTGTTCATGATATAGTAGATACATATCAACATATTAAAAATATATACTTTGTTTTATATTATAGCACATATTGATATATTGTAGGGATATTGACAGTGTGTTCATTATGGAGGTGGTGTGAAGAAAACCACAAAGAAGACAAAAGCACCTGCACCTGCTAGGAAGATATACAGAAGTGGTTTCATGGGGATTTTCTCACTTGTTAAAGCAATCAAGGCAGAAAAGCTTGAGTTGAGTGAAACTCAGTTGCGGATAATTAGTGAGCAATCATATGGGAACCTTTTTCTGATGTTCTGGTACACAAATATGGGTGCAGATCACTGGATGAAGAATGAAACTGCTGTGACCAATCTTATAAAGTGTTATAAGAGAAGTAAAGTTGCGGATGAGTTCACATTTGAGTTCAAAAGGCATGGAGTTTCACATATTCTGACATCCACTCCTGAAGAAGTAGGTGTTATCTTTGGAATGCCAAGAGCAGGAAAACGACAACATAAAGATATAATGCTGACATCAAGGGGTGGATGTAGAAACAGTGCTTTCTTCCATAGGTTCTTTTCTGATGTACAAAAGACTAAAAAGGTAAATAGAGTGAGGATACAGGAAGAAGTCTTGAAACTTCTAAGAAAAAAGCCGGCAACTAAGAAGAAAGTTAAGAATCTGAAGAAAAGTAAAGTGATGAAGAAGCTGAAGAAATTGGGAGTGATGAAGAAAATGAAGAAGAAGAAAGTGAATAAGAAAGTGAAGAATGGATTGAGGAAAAAAGTCAAGAAGTAAGAGATGTTGAAGACCTTGTAAGGCTTATATGCTTGTTCATGTGTATCACTTTTTTTTTCACAACAAAAGATGCACATAACTTGACTGAAAAGTACGTTGGTCTTGTGGAGGATCTCGAGGCTGCAAAGAATGTGTCATGGCCAGATTTGATACATTTTTACCTGGAAAAGTCATTAAATGACAATGTAAACGCAGTCGAGAATAATACAGGGTGTCTGAACTATTTGTTGGTAAGAATACGTACTAAAAATATTTTTAGTAGTTTATTCAATGAAAATCATGATTTACTTTTAACTTTGTTTTGATGATTTTTTTTTTCATAAAACAGATTTGGTATGCAGAGCATACATATTTGTTGGAACCGGAGGAAATAAAGACGATTCCAAAAAAATGTTTGTTCCGAGAGCTGTCAAATGGAATCTGTCAAAGTTATGTGCTGAACTCCAGAAAGACATTGATACAACTGAATATGAGGTAAGAAAAATATGTACTTATTTACTACATTTATGATGTTGTGTTATCCTACAGTATACAATGATATGTATTGAATGTACGATGTTTGTTATTCTACAGTATATATTGATATGTACCTCATGAAAAAACTTGTTTTTATAGTACATATTTCTGATTACATATTTTGTTGTTTTGGTACAGTTCAATAAAAATTTCAAGGTTCAATACACAAATGAAGAAAAGCAAATTCTGAATGGAATCACAAGAAGAGTTGTAGAAGACAAGAGTGAAGATGAAAAGGAAGAAGATAAAAAAGAAACTGCAGGGAAGGAAGTGGAGGAAAATAACTGGAAAGGAAGATATGAAGAATTGAGAAAGACAATATTTGTAAAATGGGGTGAAGCAAACACC
Organism: Papaver californicum; assembly: GCA_023531435.1. Taxonomy (NCBI): domain Eukaryota; kingdom Viridiplantae; phylum Streptophyta; class Magnoliopsida; order Ranunculales; family Papaveraceae; genus Papaver; species Papaver californicum. The sequence goes on from JAJJMC010029797.1 coordinate 3,814,373, forward strand.
ATGCAACATGAGGATGGACCGCTTGATGCGTCAAAGCTTCTGCAGATGTTGAATGACATATACATGAAAGCTTCTCCCATGCAGCCTGAAACTGAAGAAGAGTTTCGAGACTCAATTGATGGGAGTCCCACTTATTTAGGCACTGACCCAACAGGAGAACTCTCATCTCCTACTACTCCAACAGATCCTCTTTGTGAAAACATAATAGAAGGTGAAGTAGTTTTGGGAGAAGAAGTGCCAACTGTTCAGATTCCAACAGAAGATGAACAAAATGATGTGAGTGACACCACCATCAAAAGGGTACCATTTAATGTTGCATTGTCAACACCACCTTTAGTGCACAAGTTCTGTGGTGTTGATGTTAATGTTATTAAAACATGGGCTAAATCTGACCTGGAGAAAGAGTTCAAAGAGATGCAGGAGAAAAGTAACTCACATGTAAATAATGCTGCCTAGTTTCACTCTTTATTACAAATGTGTTTATCAATATAACTGTAAATATCAATATGTACTTGATTACAAATGTGCTTTATTATTGTCATATAACTGTAAATATCAATATGTACTTGATTACAAATGTGTTTTATTATTGTAATATAATTGTACATATCAGTATGTATTTAAATATCATGAATAAAACTCTATGGTTGCAGGATGATTTAGCTGGACTTCAACAAGAAGCAATGAAGAAGGTGTTTGAAGCTATAGACCAGAGTCTTGAAACGATTAAAGGGATGTCGCAGAACCCAGATGAACAAGACGTTGAAACCCTGGTCGAAAGCTTCGTCGACATGAAAAACCCTATGTTTACTGAGATGGATAAGATGGAAGACATCGAAAAGTTCACATTTGAAGAATTTTTGGACTTAGCCATTTCCAGCAGGGAAGTTTATGATGAAGAATATGCATCTCTCAGCCAAGACGATGGTAGTGTTTCAAGCAATACTCTATTTGGGATTGACATTCGAAAATATTTTGATAATTTATTTGGAAATGATTTGGGACGTGTAGTGGTTCGACAAGCTATAGTTGATCCAAACCAAATTACACCAGAGAAGAATGCGATCAAGTAACACCTGAGCAGGAAAGTGACCAAGAGGTATATCTTCTACTTGTCGTAATTTACCTTTCTTGTCATTGTTTGAAAAAATATGATTCAAATATAATACTGAAAATATGGATTCAAAAATGCAGGAACATGAAGTTACAACAACCCAAACGTCAAGCGACGTGCCACTAGCAACCAAACTTGCCAAGATGATTGCTTCCAAAGCGAAAACAAAACCAAAGGTTCTTGCAAAGAAGTAAGTAAAAACTAGAGAAGAAGTTAGCAGGCGGGTAACTCGTGCAAATCCTGGAAAGAAGACAGATCCATTATTTGATAGTGAAAGTATGTTTTCTGAAAAGAAAAAACCAAAGCCTGAGAAATGAAAAAATCCGATAAAGACAGGAAAAGACAACAAAGCTCGGAAAGCTCATAAACCAAGAATGAAGTTCATGGATCTTCACAAGTCACCACTCTATGAGAATATGACAGATCAACAAATAGAGATTCTACTTCCATACTTTGAGAAAGGAAAGAGAGTGTAAGTACTTTCTACCCTTCATTTTACTTTTAAATCAAGTAAGTTTTGCAGTACATATCAAAAAAACTTACTTCAATATGTGTTTTTGTTATAAATGTGCAGCTCGGTTGCTTGGAGAGTAAAGAATGGAGGTGGTATCTGCGTCAGCGGGGCTACAATGGAATATTTGATCTTTAATAGAGCATTAGAGCAAGATCTTCTCAACTATGCTCAATATAAGCTTTAACTGGCGTCTGAAGACGACCAAGCAAATGTTGAGGAAGAAAGAAAATACTTTAAGGTGTGGCACCTGGATCCAACTGCTTGGGTATGTGTTGTTTTCTTCTTTTATACTTTTGAACATTGGTTATAAAAAAAGTATATATTTATATATATACTTTTGTGAAATAACCTATTAAACGTTTCCAATTTTCAGTATCATGTCGACAAGCCAGACACTTTAAAGGGAGCATAAGTGATTGTTGTCATTCTGCCAATCTTGAAAATGAGCAATGACATAGAGAAGATCCTTGTACCGATGTGCCATAGCAACAAGTATTGTACCATGCTAGAGTTTGAGTTTGAAATAGAGAAATTTATCTATTACAACTCATCTGTGGCATTCAGGGATCATTGCTATGAGAATGCCAAGAAAATATCTGAGTACCTGTTCAACCTAATCAATCAGTTCTTGCATGAGCATAAAAGAAAGATGGTGAGCACCGTAAGGTTGACTGACTATGGCTGTCCACAACAAGGAATCTGGCCAGACTGCCTTTTGTATGTGATGCATTTTATAAAGAGGAGATCAAAGATTGATCGTGATGGGAAAAGTTTGGGAGATAACGAACAGTTGATGAAGAAGATTCAGATGAAAAGAATCAAGTTAGCATGCAGGTTGTTGACAGCCACTCATCCTGAAATCAGTTGGGAACCCTCCCAATGAAAATACATGTTTAATTGTAGAGTAATTCAGATATGTTTGTAGATCTTTTTCTGAGGAGATAATTTGGTGCATTTTGGTTTTTGATGGGCAGGGTTTTGTGGATAGTACTTCTACGCAGTATGTACTTCAGTAACTTTCTTATTGTGTTTACTTATTGATCTTGGTTTCTACTTATTCAACTTGGTTTTTAGTTATTATGTTTATATATATATATATATATATATATATATATATATATGTGATGATCTTTCTTAGTATTGTTAGGTTTCTATTTAATTTTAGAGTTATATAGAAAGGAAGAACATACTGATATGTGCTAGGAAGTACATATTAATATGTACTTTGTTCTGAAACTCTGAACCAATAGATTCATAATCTAAAACAAGTACATATTGACATGTACTATGAAGCACATATTGATATGAATTTAAAAAACTACTTTGTTTATGTACATTCTTTTGTGTCTTTATAACAACTACAAGATTACTAAAAGAAAACAAAAATGAATTGGGAATAAAAATATAAGATGGAGCAAAATATCTTTTACATTCAACCAATTGTTCATACATCTTTTAAGATGGAGCAAAATATAAGATTTATATCATCAAATTCACATTCTTTCATTAAGAATATAATTCAGTTGGCACACAAACAAGTTCTGAAAAAAAAACCTAAAAAAATGCGACAAGTATCTCCTAAAAGAATTTAAATCCAAAATGTACTAAAAAAAACTGTAATTAAATTAATTATCATCCGTATATTGGTACTGACGGATAGCATTGCATGTAGCCTTGTTGTGATGAGCTTTCAATTTACAATTTGAACATGTAACAAGATTTTTGCTCATATCCCATGCACTCTTGATGCAGTTCTTTTTTCTTCTTCCTGGAGGAGCCCTAACTACTATTGGTGGCAGAATAGTATCCTCTGCGCTATACTCATCAGGCCTGTGGTATATTGAAAAACATAAATAAGAAAAAACTACTATACTTGTGCAGTTTTTGTTGATGTGTGTTACACTAAATATCAATATATACTATGCTAGTTCTAGTTTATGGTTTATATGTACTGCTTAAAAACATTCTCATGTATGATACTACCATAAAAAAAATCAATATGTACTACTTAAAAAACTTATCTGTCGTGATTAGGAACAGGTCTGATAGCGATTGAATATAGCTGGGGATAAAAACTAACTTTGAAGTATTCGTCGATATAATCAAGAAACTTTCCCCCAGATGCAGCAATAGCTGCAGTAGCATGCGAGCATGGAAAACCATACACGCGCCATCTTTAGCAAGTACAACTCTTTTGTTGTAGATCTACCATATGAGACCTGCAAACAAGAAACCAAGCATATTATTTACGCATTATATATTGATATTTGCACTACACAAACAAAAAAGAATATAATTTGAACAATACATATTTGATATTCTCCCTAAAAACTAGTTTAGTGGATATCTCAGTTCAAAAGAGCATGTTACCTAAAAAAACTAACCTTGGGAATGAACTTCAAAGACGTGAGCATATGACTGACTAACTTTCCAAGGACGACCAATTTGAATGTGTAGTTCAAGCAAGACTTGAAACACAGGGGTTAAGAGTTCTGGATCCATCAAAAGAATTTCTTCACGACGTTCAGACATCAACTCCATTACTCGTAGCCTACAAGACAAATAAAATGTAAAAAAAACAAACATATTATACATATAGTACATATATATTTGTAGTGTTACAAGAAACTTATAAAAACCTAATTGTGTCAGAGAGAGCACAAGGAGGTATCTTCTTCTCACGGCAAATCCAGTTATTAAAATACTCGGCAATGCTTGAAGAAGTCTGACCATACCTACATCCTGGGAAGTATGCACTAGATCACTTTTCCCTAGGAATGTTACGGCAGTATTGAGCAACCCAATGCCTTCCTAGATAAACCATTTCTTGAAGACCTTCTTCATATCTTGCTGGAGAAAGAGCATATGTTGCTTTTTGGAAACATTCCATCACTTCTTTATATTTCTCATCAGCCTTACTGATGAGTAAGTTCTTTTTCAAGTGGAAAAAAAATATCTATGATAAGAACCAGGGAAAACTTCAGGAATTGCATTCAACAAACCTTCACCTCGGTCAGTCAAAAAGGTGATGGGACGATGGTCCACAACTTTTTTAAGATTGTCCATAAACCAATGCCAATTATCATTATCTTCGCCAGGAACTAATGCATATGCAAAAGGATAAAAACCTGGAAAACAAATATAAAAGACCATATCAATATGTACTTCATGGTTGCACCTTCAAATTATGTTATACCTACAGTGTATATCAATATGTACTTTATGTATGATGTGTATGATCCTAAAGTACATAAAAAACAGTTACATATCAAAATATGTACCATGTAAAAAAGTTACTTTGATTGTCGTTAAGACATGTGGCAGCCATTAGACCTCCTTTAAACCTCCCCGTAAGAAATGTCGCATCACAAAAGATCATTGGACGACAAAGTTTATAACCCTCTTTACAAGCTCCAAAGCAAATAAAAAGTCTGTGGAATCTCTTTGTTGCTTCGTTGAAATCAAAATCAATATAAGACCCTGGGTTGGTTTCCCGAACAGCAGTGACCCACCAAGCAAGATCAATGTAGGACTTTACATCGTCACCAAAAATCATTTCATGCGATAACTCTAATGCATGATATGCGTGGTGATACTTGATGTTGATCCCTCCACCAACTTTAATATAATCCATAATCTCTTGCGGCTTTATGAAAGGGTTGTTTTTGACACGCTCATGAACTAAATGATTTACAAGCTTCCTCGAAACAGTTGGACTCCTCAACATATAACCAGCACCACAAGTGTGCCTACCCACGTAATACTTTATCTTAAACACATCCAAAGACACATTCATGGAACCGCGTGAAGCATCCAAGAGCAACAGTCATTGCTGCATCTCACTGTGAATCTCTCAAGGTCATTATTCAATTTTTTAACCTTATATCCAGTCCTCAAACAGTATTCCTCACGTGTTCACCGAACAGTTTCAACACCACCATGGAAGAGATGGTTTTTATCTTCAAAAAGATTCTCCCAACCATCAGAAAAAAGAACACTTGCAACCTCTTTAGAATCTTTCAAATAATTGTTCCTAGCACTCAAAACCAACTCAGCACTGTTGTCAAGATCAGCACTTCTCAAAGAACTAGATGCACCAGATAACATAACATCAACATGCAACTCAAAAAAATCTGAATTCTTCGTAAAATGTAATGCAACAAGCCCTTGAAGAGATACATCAGCAAGCACGGGGACTTTCACTCCATTTTCAACATAATTAACAACAATAGTTGATGGAGTCAACCAGCTCCACGCATTACAAATAGTAAACTTCAAATCTTCCAAAGTCGAAGATAACGTAACCAAATATGCAATGTGGTGTTGCTTGTGGTATACTTGAGAGTAGCAAAAGCTATTTGGATTAGAACCAACACCTGACATGTTGAACCTGAAGAAATGTGATCCAAATAAAATAACACAAACACAAAAATCAAAAAATATATTTTAAGATGATAGGAATACTAAATCTATAGTACAACATAATATGTATTATTTTAGAAGTATCACACATATTATAGATTCACACATAACAGACAAACACTGCAAACAAATATGTACTGATTCAAAAATGGTATACTATAAAAACAGTATATATCAAAAAGTTTAGAAAAACAGTACCTATTAATATGTATTGAAGAATCATTCAAAACATCCAGAAGAAAGAACAAAATCATGATTTCCTGAAAAAATAAAAGAAAACCAAATAACAACATGTAAAAAAACTGAATACGACGGTTTTATGAACAAAATAGGACGATTACAAAAATCAGTTTCAAAGATCAAAAGAAAAACAAAAACACGAACAAAAACGAGATCGATCATGGAATTCAACAAAATGCACATATAGAAATCGTAATCATCGGGATTTCAGTGTAAGAAAACAAACAAAAACATGAAATCAAGTTGATTATCATGATTTCAGTTGAAAAAAACAAAAACAGAACAAAGCATAAACAACAATTATAAGAGCAGAGAAGAAGATTAAAGAAAAATACCTGGAGATTTGAAATCGAAACCCTAAAACTAAAAAACACCAACTGAAGCAGAAGAGAGGAAATAAGATCTGTGAGCTGCTGAATTTTTTTTGGAAGATTTGATTTCCGCTAGATTTTATACGTTCGAACAAGAAAGGGGTATATATGGAATATTGAAAATGTAATCTTCATTACATTCACGTGAGTTGGACGAGCGATTCACAAAATCAGTCCAAAAACAAATTTTTAGACTAGGGATTAAACCGGGTCTGATGGATGAATTAGAAGGTAAACGGATCTTGTATCTAGGATTATGTAGTAATTCCTAGTATTTACTTTCGGCTCTAGACTTTTTTACCCAAGTAATTGTACCCCCATTTTTTCGGGAACCATAGTATATCTATATCAAATTAAAAGGATATCCAATCTAAACAACTAATATCCTTGATTACCCTAAAACATAACCTTGTTTTAGCTCCAGTTTATAAGGTAATTTGATACCCTAAAACATAACCCTTTATATGCTTAAAAAAACTCTATAGATCAGTGCTCACATATCTGATATGACATAAAAATTGAGTGCAAAACCCACTCGTTCTTTAATTTGTAATCTTCTTCAATTTGTTGTAGCTCCTGTTTATAAGGTAATTAAATAAAAGGATTGATTTGATTCGAGTAAAAATAATATGAGTAGTACATAGTCTCTTTTATATGTTGTGCTATAGGAGGAGTTGGTGATAATATTGATGTTGCATATTTCTTACCACGAGGGGAAAGATGGTATATCTGGATGGTGGATTAAAATCATCATCCATGACCCACAGTGTGTCTTAGGATTAAAATCACCTTATATTTCAAAATTTACCTTGAAATCTCAGGAGGGTCTGTGGCCCAAAACGATCTCACGGCCGTCTTTTAACCTAATTCGACATTGTTTTCGAAACCATCTTGTGACCTAAATCTTTTTAGGTGACTTAAAGTTTGCATTGCTAACACAGTTTACCTTATGAACTAAAATTTGTTATCATAATCTAACCATAAGTCAAATGAACGAATATTGTCATATAACCAAAAGTCTACCCGACAATCCAAAATCCGCATGTGGTTCAAAATGTTGTCGTATGATTCAGAATCCGCACCGGTAACCTACATACACTTGCGATGCAAGATTTTTCTGTCGACCCAAGGTTTTCTAAGTGATCCAAGATTTTCTGCTGGCAACTTAAATCTGCACTGATAAACTAAAATAGGCTTTGTAGACCAAAATCTATTTCATGACCTAATAGTTTTCTCATCACTCAAAATTTACAACGTGACCTTTTATTTGCCATTTGGCCACACTTCACTGTGATCTAACATTTCCTATTAATCCATAATTCAAATTTTCTATTGTAGCAAAAGATATACCATTGTGGCCTAAAACGGGTTGTGGGGCCTAAAATCCCCATTGTAGCTCGATATTTTTCAACCGTGAATACTAAACTCCTCTATGGCGAATGTTGAAAACCATAATATATGAAACAGAAACCATAATTAGTATTTTCGTGGTGCACAATGTGTAGCCACACTGTCCGTCATATGGTCGGTTACCAAGATTATATCAGCTTGGGTTATTTCTGAAGGAAAAGTTGGTCCAGTACTTGTATATATAACTACTTTTCGTTTCCAATCCCGAGCAGTAGCTAAAACAGCATCAAATCCAAGTTAATATTAAGCAAAATATCACAGAAACGGTGATATCTTATGATTAGCGACCCTATCATCACAAAGCCAAACAATATTTCCCTCCACATCTATAAAGGAGCTTTCAATTATATTTGTTAATACAGGTGGTGTGGCATGAATGCGTATGGCGCTATAGCCGTGGAACCATTTCAGCTTGTGCCACAGTTCAGTTATCTATATCAACTCATATTATTACTACTTAAGTTAATGATGCAAACAACAAAGCGGTTACCATAGAGGACTGAATCCGGTGTGAATTGAACACACAACCTTCTGATTTGGTGTCAGACGCACTACCACTGTGCCACAGACTCATATTCGTTAATGAACCGCTTTGAAAATGGAACTTCTAAATGAAATTAAACATGTGAAAATAAAAAGATCTACAAAAGAACAACACCACAGCATATGCGAATCTACTAAAGCGTGCAAGCTAACTCTCGGACTCTATCTTAATTAAAATACCATTCTTTAGTGCCTGCTAAATGGAGGGCAAGTCAATTAGCTCCCTTCATATGCATCAAGACAGAAAGTGTTGGAAATGTCACGCAAAAACCTTTATAAACAATAACGAATAGTTCTAACCGCAAATCAAGTGTAGATTTCATATCACCTAGGCCTGTTCGCATCCTGGTAAGGCGTCTAGTCAGAGTTATCGACATAGTCATTGCGCGCCTTCTCTTCACCTCTCTAGCTTACTCATAGTAGCTTCCTGTAAATAAATGGTTTTAATCAAAAACAGTGTGATATCACTCTGCATATGTAGTTCTGATCAAAAATAAAAGAAGAAAAGAAACTAAAAGCAAAAAGTGTTAGAAATGTCACGGCAAGGAATAGTTTTGTAATAACATAACAAAACTAAATTTATTCTAAATTCTAAACAGTAATCATCCCTTCGGAAAATTTCTCTACTACTTTTGTACACTGGTGCTAATTTGCCGAAACTATTTTTTCTTTTAAGTTTACGTTGATGCATTGATACAACACTCCAGTGAAAAGAAAGATCACTGCAAGATGTTCAAAGGGATGATTACTATTTAGAATATCAATATTGTTACCAAAACATCTACTCACAGTATTGAGAACTCTTTAAGAAACTCCTGCATATTAATCTAACTTATCTAAAAGTGGTGAGAAAGAATGCTGGTTTTCCTTTGGAGAATAAAAGATGTTTTAAACTTCCGAGGTTATTTTACCTGTTTCCTAGTGAAAATGCATGCTTTACATACCTGCAAAACACACTCAAGAGTGTCAATTAGTGTAAGACTAAATACGAAGTCCACCTAAACAGATCCCATCCAACTCCGTGAGGGTTTGAAGGAACCAAATTGTTTCGTTACAATTACAGTGATGTGCAAGCACACATTGTAATGGATACTTTCATCTGTTCTCTTTTTTTGTAACGGAAAGCTGACTCCGTGGACGTGGAATATTTGCATCCCCAACTTCATGAGAAACCTGGATACAACATCCTCATATAACTTAAGAATTCATGACAATTTCAATACGATAACAGCAAACATATTAAACTTAATCTCTATTATATGTCTATATCAACAGTACTTAACACACCTCGCATGTAATTTTAGACGTATCCATGTAAGAATTGTTGAAGTACTTGAGAGCTTCTTCATCTTGTTCGCTCCGTTCTACTTTTACAATCTCTGTAAATGTATTGACTCATAAGATCAACGGCAACAGCCCCACTCATAAGCTTTCTTCACGGCAACAACATCAGCTATCCATCTATTTTTATGGCTTGAGAACATCACCAAGTCCATATCCAATCTGACCCCTAGTCATAAATATCTAGTACCCAATGTCCCATGTCTATCTCAGCTCAACATCGAGTCATGACCCATTTTAAACAATCACAAAATCAGTCCCAGCATACACAGCATATCTTCCCTCTCTTCCTTGTTCTTTCAAATAAGATCAAACCCTTGCAAAATTGTTAGTCCAGCAGACACTCAACCCTAACTCTGAATCAATCCAACAACAGTTGTATCACCAGCTCCTCAAACTTAGTCAACTGCCCGAAACTTGCTCAAAACCACCATAACTCTTGCATCTTCCTTGTTCAGGCAATTTTGCAAACACTCTATGTGCATTCTGTTGCTGATAACCATGGAATTGCTGGTAATTTATAATGCCACTATATCTCCTTTCCTACATTCGACAACAACCCAGAACTCGTAGTCATACATAAACCTTAATTTACCATCTAGAATAATGGCAACAACCACACTACCTAGCTGTTTTATCAACAACAAAACTACCTCAAGACCAAGCCAACTTCTCCAGATTTGAGTACCCATTCTTTGTGTTATTCTTGAGGTTCTATTACTTAATTCAATCCCTTAAAAAACAGCCACGAACACAGCATCAGACTCATTACTCTATCACCAAAAACAATGGCAGTATGGTGACTGATTTTCAGCTTCAATTCCGGGCCAACAACAACTCCAAAATACACTCAAACTGAAACAAATTCATACCCAACTTTGTTTGTTCTCGGCATCAAAGTCTTGTCCTTGTATTTATCTTAGAAACTCTTCAACCATAGTTAACTGCAAAAGATTTATATCTATGTGAAAAATATTTGGAATATACTGTTAATCTAAGAATTCTATAAAATTGTTTAAAAAACTAATCAGTCACAAATTTTAATTTCTATTTTGGTTGAATTCTATGAAATTGATTTCCAGTTTCAATTCCGGGCCAAAAGAAGAACCCAGAAACTTTATATCAAATTGATTCTATAAATAACTACTCAAACAATTTAAGATTAAGGGAAAGACTTACAATAGAAATATTAAGAAGGATGATGATCAACGACTCCTCCCCTAATTGAAATAAGTTAAGCAACGTAAAAACCTAATTTAAAAACACAAAAACAAACAGTATTAGACAAAGAACACAATTCATTCAAAAAATGATATAAAAAACGTAATCTAATTTCATCAGTTTTCTCAGGATATAAAGTAGCAATCAGAGAATTCCCTTGTTTCCTAGGGTTTGGTCTGTTTTTATTCTTCAGTTTTCATATACTGCAAAGGGGAAAAGGAACAAAAATAATGGATCTTACCTCAACACCCAAATCTGATAACTGCGGTATTTTGAATTCAAAGGGTTATTATTATTCTCTGCACCAATAAGTTCAAACAGTTAATTAGAATTTCAGAAACACACCAGGAATTACAGATGTAATTGCTCCAATAACCTTTGAATACGTTATCAATGCCAATGAGCAAGATTCTCAAGTAACCTGCTAATCCAATTATTCAAAGGATATATAAAGCCCCGCTAATCTAACAACAGAACCGCCAACCTCCAACACAACTGTTGCTAACTTTGAAAGAACATCTGTTCGAGGGCTTCAACCAACTGGCACCACTGGAGAGTTCTGCATAATCATTTCCATGATGTTACTCAAAAAACATCTTCAAAAATATACAATATTACATTGATTTTGTTATGTCAAAGACAAAGATTTATTCATGATAGATAGTGTACCACATCATCATATGATCCATTGTCATTGCAATCATATGGAGCAGAACTCGACGTAAATACAAATGAACCTGCTCCAATTTGATGCAACAATCCTATATATGAGAATTATAGCAACGGATAAGACCACATGGTATATAAAGGAAACGAAACCAAACCCAACTGTAAAAGTGGGGGGGGGGGATCTGGAAGGTTTACGGTTGGATTTGGACTCAAAACATAACCGTAAAATTATCATTGTTAACCTTTTTTTGAAATTTTAAGTCACTCAAAATTGGGTTCAAAACACAAAATTTATGTAAACATCAAATTTTTGACCACATTACAACCCATGAAATCATTAAAGTAATCTGGGATACAATTGAAATTACCACTAACAAACCCAAATGGCATTACAAGAGAACTAATAAATAGGTTTGCGAGTGAGCAAAAAGTCCTTTAGGATGTGATAATGAGGTAGGTATTAAAATGGCCATATTTTCCATCTCTTCCATTCCTGAAGAGATCTCTGTAACACCTCATCTTCGGTTTCACCCCTAAGTCGTAGTTGACCAATAATACGAACTAATGCCATAAATTCTTCTACGTATCGGTGTATAGTGTTATATCGACAAATCAACTTGACGTGATCACGGTTATAAGGGTTGCCGGTTTCAGAATAAAAGTTTTCATGGATTGTTTGCCAATAACTCGGACTCGTTATACCACTTTTCCTTCATTCTTCTCCTCTTTTTGGAAAACATAATACATAGTTGCGGCAAATATATAAATCTTCATCCAAAGAAAAATCTGGATTTTTAATCCCAGGTTGACCCATATTCCACTATGTTAGAGTACTAGTTTTGTTGGAGATGATTGTTGCAAAATAAAGGTTTAATTTTTTTTAAAAATGGATGGGTTGGATATGTACTCAACTATTTCACTTATAAGCCAGAAGTGTAACGGCTCTATTTTGAAAAATTGGTCGTACAAGGTTTCAACGGCTCTATTTGCAAACCCAAAAAAACTTCAAAAACGACCCAAAATTTTCCTCAAATGGATTTTACGGTTGGGTATTGACTCAAAACCCAACCGTAATATCCTTGGGAATTGATGTGTTAAGGTCATACATTTACGGTTGGGTTTTGGCTGAAAACCCAACCGTAAACCATCCTTTGTAGCTTTGAGTTTTAAGGTCAAATTTGGGTTTCAAAATCAAAAATTTGAACTTATTCAATCATTTTAACTAGATTGAAGGTAAATTGGGTCACTCAAACAAAGAAAAAATGAAAAACACACAAATTAGAGAATCAAATTTTAAGTTATCCAGTAGAATTTACGGTTGGGTTTTGGCTGAAAACCCAACCGTAAAATTAATGTTTTAAAATGTGACAGTGTTACGGTTGGGTTTTGGCAAGAGACCCAACCGTAAAACTGTCACATTTTCAGGCAACTTTTTTACGGTTGGGTCTTCAGACAAAACCCAACCGTAAACCTGCAACATTTTTCATTTTGTCATATATTTACGGTTGGGTTTTGGCTGAAAACCCAACCGTAAACCATCCTTTGTAGCTTTGAGTTTTAAAGTCAAATTTGGGTTTCAAAATCAAAAATTTGAACTTATTCAATCATTTTAACTAGATTGAAGGTAAACTGGGTCATTCAAACAAAGAAAAAACGAAAAACACACAAATTAGAGAATCCAATTTTAAGTTATCCAGTAACATCATGGAATCCAGTTTTTTGAGTAACATCATGGAAATGATTATGCAGAACTCTCCAACCGTAAATTGTTTTTAAAAATTGGCGCAAATTGTTTACGGTTGGGTTCTATTTTGAAACCCAACCGTAATATCCTTAACTATTCATCTTCTTCCCTTTGATTTACGGTTGGGTATTGAAAACAACCCAACCGTAATACTCAAGAACATGATATATTACGGTTGGGTTTTCACACGGACCCAACCGTAATATCAACTGTGTCCAATATTTTTAAACCGAAAACACAATCAAACATGCGAATCAATCAATTACAAGTTCTAAGAATACATGGGTTTTCTTCAATACCTTAAATACACCATTGTTGTACTTTTCGATGATTGATTTTGCTTTTCACTATCGATTTCCTCTTGAATCTCTTGATTAGGTTGAAAAGAGCAGGGTTGATTGCCATCACTACTACCTTTAACGCCTTTAGTATGCTTCTTCATCTCGAATTGTTGAGTTTAATCGACGAAGAATTTTGCGAATCGGCGATGAATTTCGATGGATTACGGTTGGGTTTTTCTTTGGTTTAGTTTTTGAAAGTTATGAATAATGTTAAAAGTGTTTAGGTTTTAATTGTTATAAGGGTAAAATCGACATTTAACCAAACCCCTAGGATATCCCTTATCGTAAAATTGGGTCACCTCGCCTCCACTTGGATCCCCTCTATTGATGTTGGAGCCCCTATATCAGGCTTCATAAAGTAGCTAGCTAATGTATAATATACTTTGTACCTTGTCTAACATGATCTAAGAGGCAAATTATTAGAATGAAAAATCTTAGAGCCATACATATAACTAAACCTAAATTTTATGCTACTGCGCTATAAGGAATGAATAACAATCTTGGTTCTAGTTAATAGTGTTACATTCTTGCGAAATTGCAACTACTTTATTACCACTAAACACATACCTGAGTACGAACCAAAGGAAAATTTCAATTTTGAGAACTTGACACTGTGTGAAGAAATTACTTCTAGTCCTTTGATAGCGCCAACGATGGCAACTTTAAAACCTTTGTTGAACCAGACTAGGACTTCTCGTTCATCATGTATCAAGTTAGTTGATACTGAAGAAAACTATGAATTGAAACCTATGACCATACAGATGCTCCCAATATTCTTTGGGAAAGAAAATGAAAACCCTTATTTCCATGTTAGGGATTTTGAGGAAATATGTAGTACCATCAGGATTAAAGACCTAGATGATGAAGCGTTGAAACTTAGACTATTTCCTTTTTCACTAAGAGACAAAGCCAAGTTTTGGCTATATAGTTTGACTTCTGAGTCAATTGAGACCTATGAATAACTCATGTCTGCCTTCTTCCAGAAGTTTTTCCCTAGGTACAAAACATCATCTATTAGACAACAGATTTGCACATTTGCTCAATTAGAGGGAGAATCTTTATATATGTATTTGGAAAGGTTCAATGACTTATTATCACAATGTCCTCATCATGGTTTAGAAAAATTAAGTATAGTTCATATCCTCTACGAGGGTTTAGATTATTCGACAACAACCATGGTTGAGTCTTTATGCACGGGTGGGTTTGAAAATAAAACTGTCGATGGCGCGATGACATTTTTGAATGAAATCGCCGAGAAAACCCAAGAGTGGGAAAATAGTAGGGAGCCCTAGATAACAATTCTTCTAAGTAGAGGGAATGTTAATAGGGTAGAAGGATCTTTTGAATCGGATGCCAAAATAGCGGTTATATCGAAAAGGTTAGAAGATTTAGAACTGAGTCAATCTAGTAGTATTGATCCCAAACCATTTTGGGAAGGACAGACTGTTGAAGAGCAAGCCCATGCTCTTTATAATAACACTAGGTTTGATAATCATCAGAAGTTCGACCCTTATTCAGAAACCTATAACCCTGGTTGGAGAAACCATCCTAACCTTTCTTGGTCTAAGGGCCAGAGTCAAGGTCAGTCTAGTAATTCTAAGGTTCCCCCAGGTTTTGGTTATGCTAAGAATCCTTCTGGACCAGTACAATTTCAGAGTCCGATAAATAAGACGATAATGAATTTAGCTGAGTCTGTTGCCTCATTGACTCAGAATACTAAAGATTTCCAGCAGTTTGTCAACCAGAGTTTACAAGAAAATTAAAAGATTGTTCAGGCTAATAGTCAGGCTATTTCTACTTTAGAAACCCAGGTTGGTCAGATCGCAGAGTCTTTGAGAGAAAGAGAAAAAGGTAGGTTTCCTAGTCAACCCCAACCCAATCCTAGAGGAGTTCATGAAATATCTTCCGGTGAGAAATCACCGAGTCATGTGAATGCAATTATAACTCTTAGGAACGGTAAAGTCGTAGACAACAAGGTAACTATGCCTGAAAATGAACATACTATAGTTCACCCCTATGATCCAGTAGCTGAAGAGACTGATGAAGTCTCTAAAGAGCCTGAGGTAGCCCCTCATAAGCCGGATTTTGTGCTCAGAGCCCCGTTCCCACAACTGTTAGCACCAACTAAGAAGGAATCCAACTTTAATGACATAATGGAGGTTTTTAAGTAATTCACGATAAACCTTCCATTATTAGACGTAATTAGGCAGATTCCTACTTATGTCAAGTTCCTTAAGGACATGTGTACACGAAAGCGAAAGCTTAGTGTACAAAAGAAAGACTTTTTAGCTAGTCATGTGAGTTCAATTATTCAGAACAATGTAACCCCTAAGTACAAAGACCCAGGGTCCCCGACCATTTCTTGCACAATAGGTAAATACCGTGTCGAGAAAGCGTTACTTGACTTAGGATCTAGTGTGAACTTACTTCCATACCATGTGTACCTGCATTTAGGACTTGGTGATTTGAAACCTACTCAGATGACATTGCAGTTAGCTGATAGGTTTGTGAAAATTTCTCGTGGTGTCATAGAGGATGTTCTTATTGAGGTCGATAGGTTTATTTATCCAGTAGATTTTGTTGTCCTTGATACCCAACCTGTCCCTGACCCAGAGAATTAGATACCTGAGATATTAGGTCGCCCGTTTTTAGCGACATCCAATGCGATCATTAACTGTCGAAATGGTATTATGAACTTATCTTTTGGTAATATGACTATTGAGCTGAATATTTTCAACATTAGTAAGCAACCACCTGAGCTAGATGACACGTGCACTGAAGAGGTGAACATGATAGGAACACTAGTTCAGGAGAAATGCCTAGCCCACTTTGTTAAAAGATCCATTAGAGAAATGCCTAGCCCACTTTGGTTTGATTTTGATGATGATAGTGTAATCAATGAGGTGAATGCTTTGTTAGACTCAGATCCTTTGTTAGACACTAGTAATGGATGGAAACCTAAGTTTGAACAACTAACAGTTTCTAAGTCTACCCTAATTCCTTCTTTAGAAGAGCCTCATAAGTTGGACCTTAAACAACTACCAGATACTCTGAAATATGTGTATTTAGGCCCATCTGAGACTTTGGCTGTGATTGTAGCATCCGACTTGGATAGTAACCAGGAAAGTAGGCTAGTGACCATGCTTCAAGATAATAAGGAAGCTTTAGGGTGGACCATAGCAGACATTAAGGGAATAATTCTTACTGTTTGTATGCATCAGATTCATTTAGAGGATGATACAAAACCGTCTAGGGAGATGCAACGTCGACTTAACCCTAATATGAAAAAAGTAGATCGAACTGAAGTGCTTAAGTTGTTGGATGCGGGTATTATTTACCCATTTTCAGACAGTAAGTGGGTCAACCCCGTTCATGTTGTCCCCAAGAAATCAGTTATCACTGTAGTTCAGAATGATAACAATGAATTAATCCCAACCCGAGTGACCACGGGGTGGCGTGTTTGTATTGACTATAGAAAATTGAAAAAGGTCACAAGGAAGGATCACTTTCCCCTTCCTTTCATCCACCAAATGCTAGAGAGATTAGCTGGACATAGCCACTATTGCTTGCTAGATGGTTTTTATGGTTATAATCAGATTGTTATTGCCCCAAAAGACCAAGAGAAAACTACTTTTACCTGTCCCTTTGGTACCTTTGCGTATAGACGCATGCCTTTCAGGTTATGCAATGCACCCGCTACTTTTCAGCGTTGTATGATGAGCATATTTTCTGACATGGTAGAACGGTTTTTAGAGGTCTTAATGGATGATTTTTCGGTATTTGGGTCATTTTTTGATGAATGCTTGCATCATTTGACATTAGTGTTGACTATGTGTAAGGAGAGAAATTTAGTGCTTAATTGGGAAAAATGTCATTTCATGGTTCGATTAGGAATTGTTTTAGGGCATATCGTATCTTCTAAGGGTATAGAGGTAGACAAAGCCAAAGTTGACCTTAATAAGACTTTACAGGTTCCCAAAATTGTACGAGATGTTAGGTCATTCTTAGGGCACACAGGCTTTTATCGTCGATTCATTAAGGATTTTAGCTTGATTTCTAGACCTCTTTGAAATTTGCTTGCAAAAGATGTTAAATTTGTCTTTGATGATGCTTGTTTAGAGGCTTTCGAGAAGCTTGAGACTTTGCTCACTACCGCCCTTATAGTTCAGGCTCCTAACTGGAACCTACCCTTCGAGATAATATGTGATGCTTCAGATTATGCTATTGGTGTCGTATTAGGTCAGCGAGAAAATAAATTACTTCATGTGATTTACTATGCTAGCAAAACTCTGAATGATGCCCAATTGAACTACACCACCACAGAGAAGGAACGATTAGCCATTGTTTTTGCCTTAGACAAGTTTAGATCATATCTCTTAGGTTATAAGGTTATGGTCTTTACTGATCATGCTTCTTTGAAGTACCTTCTGTCTAAGAAGGATACTAAACCTAGATTGATTAGATGGATCCTTTTGCTACAAGAATTCTCTCTAGAAATTAGAAACAAAAAGGGTACGGAAAATATAGAAGCAGACCACTTGTCTAGACTCGTTGTGGAGTCCCCTGATGATCTTCTCATATGAAAGATAGTTTTCCTGATGAACAACTATTCCTTGTTTCCCAATCACCTTGGTTCGCAAATATAGTGAATTATCTTTTTACTGGTCGAATGCCTCAACACTGGGGTAAACAAGATCGTTCTAGGTTTTTAGCCGAGGTGAAGCATTTCTTTTGGGACGATCCTTATTTGTTTAAGTATTGTCCAGACCAGATTATTATGAGATGTATACCTGAGAGTGACCAGTCCAGTATTATTTCCTTTTGTCATGATCATGCTTGTGGAGGTCACTTTAGTGCTAAGAAGACTGCTGCTAAGATATTGCAGTGTGGATTCTATTGGCCGTCATTGTTTAAAGACTCCCACAGTTATTGTGCTACTTGTGAGCGCTGTCAGAAGTTAGGAACCATTTCCCGTAGAAATATGATGCCTTTGAACCCGATTTTAGTTATTGAGGTCTTTGATGTGTGGGGCATTGATTTTATAGGTCCATTTCCTAAATCCTTTGGTTATTTTTACATCCTTGTCGTTGTAGACTACGTATCTAAGTGGGTAGAGGCGGTTTCGTATAAAACAAACGTCCACAAGGTTGTGGTCCAGTTTTTGAATAATAACATATTTACACGTTTTGGTACACCACGAGCTATAATTAGTGATGGAGGGTCACACTTTTGTAACCGACCGTTTAAGGTTTTAATGAAAAAATATAGTGTTACCCACAAAGTAGCTACCCCATATCACCCACAGACTAGTGGTCAAGTAGAGGTTTCCAACAGGGAGATAAAACGTATTCTAGAGAAAACAGTTAACCCTAATACGAAAGACTGGTCGTTGAGGCTTAATGATGCCTTATGGGCTTACCGTAACGCGTTTAAGACCCCCATTGGAATGTCACCCTATCGTCTAGTTTTTGGCAAGGCATGTCACCTGCCCGTCGAGTTAGAACATAGAGCATATTGGGTCGTAAAGCAGTTTAATTTTTCACTTGACAAAGCAGGAGCTCACAGAAAGCTCCAGCTCAATGAGTTGGAAGAGATTCAGAAAGATGCATATGATAGTGCTAGGGAGTATAAGAACAAAATGAAACTTGTGCATGATAGAAATATTTTAAGAAAGTCATTTTCTCTAGGTCAAAAAGTTCTTCTGTATGATACTCGTTTGTATCTATTCCCCGGGAAGTTACTCTCTCGGTGGACCGGTCCTTTTGTTGTTCGCACTATCTTTCCTCATGGTGCTATTGATATTGAGACTCAAGATGGTAGAAATCCTTTCAAGGTTAACGGTCAGAGATTGAAACCATTTTTAGAGCCTTTTCCTACAAGTGATGTTGAGGAGGTCCCTCTGGAGGACCCTGCTTACTCTGATTGACCATCAGGGTTGTTTTTGTATATTAGTAGATTTTTGTAGGATTTTAGGTTTTTATATTTTTATTTTATTCTCCATAGAAGGATTGCTACGATTCACTCAGGTACTATCTTTCTGACTTACCTCGTTATTCCTCTTTTTACTTATCTATTGGTACTGCTCTTTATTTCGAAACATTGAGGACACTGTTTCATTTAAGTTTGGGGGTAAGGGAGAAACTTTTTAGTGAAATAATAAAGCTCTAGAATTTAGAAGCTTGTAGGGTGACACTAACCATTCTAGGTAGATGGAAACTTATATCTTTTTCTATAGGAATTGGTGTGCCCAGTGAAATGGTCTATTCATAAAAGGACAGAGTTCATATGTTAGAAATAACATGATAGTCGTCACCACATCTCGGAGTCTATCTCTACCATATCACTTTCTGTTTTTACTTTTGCAAATTTATGTTTCTCTAAGTGATTTGGTGGGGCCCAATATCAAATTGTTATCGCCGTCAGGATGAAATAGAGTGTTTTGAGATCAAGTCCCATTATTGCATTTTATTTTGAAAAAAAAAAGAAAAAATAAATAAATAAATAGAATATTGACACTTTGATAGCAATATGTGTGTGTTCTCCCTGTCTTTGTCGCCTAAGCAAGCGTGGAACGCAGGATCCATGGGAACTATCATGTAAGATGCTGATAAGAACCATGCGCTTGGATCCAATTTGATCCAATCATGTTGTCAATATATTTATTATTTTATTTTGAATAAGTCGATCGCTGGAACCCGTGTATATACCAGTTGAATCGATATTAGTATTAGATTTAAGACCAGTGGGTGCGTATCTCAATTCATTAGGTTTCATCCTGGCACTGACCTTCAGACAGATATGGGAAACACCGTTCACCTTAGTTAACACGTGCAACCTTCATATTTTCCATGTCAATATTCTAAATCTTTTCATGTGATTGAACTGTGATAGATTATGAGTCTTGTGGTTGAACGATTATCTGAGTAGAGCTCTGTTGTCTTATATATGAGTTTTAGTATGTTTGAGTAAACACTCGTGTATAACAATTTGACTCATATAGGGTAATGATTCCCATAGCCGAAGAATTGAGTAAGCCAACTAAATAGCTTGTTTAGTGTCTTATCCTTAATCGTTCACGAGTCGCTAAAATCTGGAGTAAAGGTTTTGTGGGTATACCTCTTGTAAACCCTCACGAGACAAAACTCGTCCACTAGGGACACCTAGGGGTTTAACGGATTATTACATATGCTAAATGTAGTCGTGATTCCTGCGAAAGTGAGTTAGGATTTTATTTTAGTAGATTTGTTCGAGGACTAGCAAATAATAAGTTTGGGGGTATTTGATAGACACATTTTTGTGTCTATATTGCGCTCGATTATCTATTTTGATACTGTTCGATTTTGTAATTTTTATGATTTTTTATGTCTTTGTAGGTATTTTTGAGAAATAAACATTTGCGGAAAAATCGGTTCGAAAAGTGATAAAGGCACCCCGGGAGAATTGATAAAGGCACCCAAGTCTTGGATTGGGGGCACCCCCTTCTTTGAATTTGAAACCGAAAATGGCGGGAAAAGGAAAGCTACGTGAGAAAACTTATGTGTTGATTTGTATTCGAGTTATAAGGGATTCTAAACGTGTACTTGGTATCTCAAAGTAATTCAACAATCTAAACAACATTAATACACGTCACAAGACGCGTTTCAGCCGGAAAAATTTCCACACAGGGATGAATCGAGCCGGAAACAGAGTTGTATTCTATTTGGGATTTGCACGTAAGTTTGAGAGTGATTTGGACTTGTTCTTTGGGTCCTTATCATTTCACAAGACCTATTAGGATTTACTAACCCTATATATATCGAAGAGAAGGGAGGAAATCACAAGTTGGAGCCACCGGAAAAAATCAGGAGAAAAAAAACTTACGCTGCTGGGAAGAAGAAAAGTAACAGACTACACCTCTGAACCGTCATTTATTTAAACAGCTACAGCGTCCAGAGTCCTTCTTTTCTTTTCTGTTTTCTTTTCTTTCTTCTGTAACACAGAGAATAGTCTCTGTAACGCTTATAAGCGTCTATGTTCTTCTGTGTTACTCCTTTTTTCACCACTGTAAGCACCTTTTGAGCAATGAAAGTCTATTTTGAGTGTGTTTCCATTACAATGAGCTAATCACCATCACTGGGGCGACGGAGGAAGCCGTTCATCCAATAATTGTGGTAACTTCTATTTTAATTATATTTATTCTACAATTCTTTTATTATTAATTGCTTGAATTAAAATTGAAAAAAATATTTTTTCTCAAATAATTGTGTTCTGATGGTCATACTTGGTTTTTAAACTCTTGATGTCTCATTCTCTTGATTAACAATTATTCTTTTAAAAACCTATCTTTGACATATTTAGATTAAATTGAAAATAAGAATTGTTAGATGTTATCACTGAAGTATTGGTGAATGGTGGAATCTTAAGCCCTAGTTTTTCTTCATCCATTTTAAAATCAAATTGTTTTAATTCTCTTTATTTTTTGTTATTAAAAATTAGGTCTAGAAATTAAATCTTCACAAGTCCGAGAATCGAACCTATTTTACCACTATTAAAAATCACATCACACTGCAAGAGCAAATGTTTTTCCAGAAGATACACCCTTCGTTCTCGACAGCCAAAATCCTCAAATATCTCTTCCTCTTGTTCAGCTCTGCTACTTGAGCCCTGGAATTTTTGTTTTGTTCTTAACCATAGATAGGTAATTTCTCATCTTGTTTTGTATATTTTTAGCGGAGGAAAAAGAGAATATCAACGTCTTCCATTATCAGGTATTATCATCTCTTAAATCTCCACGTTTTTTTGATAAATTTTTGAAGTCAGGTCTGATAGATTGGGATAATTTGAAATATGGGTTTGGTTTTTATTAACTATGGGTTGTGATTAATTTACTTAATTAATGATTGAAAGTTGAGAATTTTAAAGAGTAAATGAGAGCCTTTGTTATTGAGGGATTTTTATATCTGGGATTCTGGCAATTTAGTTTCAATTTGTTTTGTGATTTTTAAATGTTTATATGCATTTTGAAAAGCATTGTTTATGTGGTTCCAGTTATGTGCAACTTGTTTCAGTTGATTGGAACTAACAATGCATGGGAGAGAGGGAATTGAAAGAAGGATCAGAAAGTCAGGAAGTCCTTTGAATTTCTTATATCCTGATTGAATAAGTCTCATCTTATATGAATGTAGTTTCATACTTTGATAAGGTAGTTGAAATTTCTAACGGTTCTTTAAGAATATTTTAATGACTTTGAGGGTCTTAAATTGGTAAATCAATTTTAGGATTTGGTAGCTGAGCATCTAACAAGTTATGGGTTGGGTACAAATGTAGTCCATGCTTAAGACAATATGCTTTTTTGGGGGGAGGAAAGGATAATTCAACAAAGTTTTCTTTGGTGGCCAAGTGTCCTTAGAAGATACTTAAACAAAAAACTAGGTGGATCAATTGTTAATGTGCAGGATATAGGTGTATTGGCCCCTGTAAGCCAATCATATGTTGCCTGAATCGCCGATCTATTAACAAAAGAAAAAACAACAGTAGTTCCCTGCTCTTACAAGTCTTTAAGAAAAGAAAAACATGTGTATCCTTGATGGTTGGTCTTGGCTGCCGGTTCTTCTAAATTAGGTCCCTAGCTTTACTTTCTAGTTTAGTGCCATCTTTTCTTACCCATACAAAAAAAGAAAAAAAAAACGCTTAAAAACACATTTGTAGTAGTTAATACATAAGTAATAGATTTTTAAAATAGATGAGCTTGGCAATCTTGTTTATTTGATTTCATCTCTTATACGACCTTCAAAAGATGAATGTATCTACTCTTGAGTCTTTTATTAAACATGTGGATGAAAATTGCTAAGTCTTTCATCAAAGCCAGAACATTACAAACAATAAGTTAAGTACCGGTTGAAATCAACACATTAGCACACTATGTATCTCAATGTAATGTTCATGACCCATGTTCAATCTAGCACATATTCAACTGTATGAATTTCTGTTTCGCATTGTTGTTCTGAAGTCTGACCAACTTACTGAATTATGACATATGTGTATGATTTGTCTGACCCCCCGTGCTGCATTGCATTAGCGACCCAGACCCTAAGTAACACTAAATTTACGACTCTTTTATAAAATAACTCTTATGTGATTTCAGTGTACTGCCATCAAGTTCTTTCAAATAAATTATTAGCCGTCCTTTTATTTTTCTTTATAAATGAGAAGTTTAGCGATCACTTAATGTTTAATTATCAGCCGAACTGTTCTTCAGCACTTTCAGAATGAAGCAGTTCGGCTGATAATTTGTTTTAATTATCAACCGAACTTCACTCTCTAACTGCAGTAAACCCTAGTTGTTGTTTTTTTTTTCTTCCGATTTAAACCTAATCTATCAATCAAACACAAGAAAATGAAACATGGGTTTGTGGGAAATACCTTTTAATGTACATTTGAGGATCTGGTTATCGCTCTGTAACTTCACTCAATTGGATTTCTGCTTCAACTCCTCCTCCTCCTCCTCCTCCTCCTCCTTCTTCTTCTTCTTCTTCTTCTTCTTCTTCTTCTTCATAAATTCGCGAATTAGAAGAACGATCAGAATACCTACCTTTAACAGGATTTTTCGTGTGAGTCATTTTAAGTTTGTGTTTGATCGACGATCAAAGATTTTTAACGACGATGATTAAAATTTAAAATCGGTTTTAGATGAATGGATCAACTGAAGAGGAGAAGGAGATGAAACTGATTTGATTTTTGATTTGCGATTTTTAACTAAGTTTATAATTAGTAGAAGGGTATTTTTATAATCTAAATTACTCAAAGGGTATAACTTAACGACCCCCCCCCTAAGATACCCCACAGCATCCATTCTAGATTAGATTATCAATTTGTATAACTTATTTTTTTGGTATACCCCAAAATTAATTTCTTTTATTCATCATTGATCTTGATTTAGTTTTTGTTTTTCTAGGGTTAGGGTTTTAAGTCTCTTCAACAGCTATTCTCCTGGTTATCAGGGTTCACTCACCTTCTTCTTCTCTTCAATGGAACCAAATAACCAAGAAGACGTAACGGATGTAAAGAAGGAAGAAGAAGAACAAGTAGTAACTCCATGGGAAGTAGCAAGTAAAGGTAAGATTGACTACGGCAAACTTATAGACCAATTTGGTTGTCAAAGATTAGACTCAACCCTAATTCAACGGGTCGAACGTCTTACTTCACGTCCTGCTCATGTGTTTCTACGTCGGGGCGTTTTCTTCGCTCATCGGTTCGTATCCCTTGCGCCATTTCTATTTGATTGAGTTTAAGGTTTATAATCTTCATAAAATCTGAGCTTTGGATATTCTTTTATGCAGTGAATTTAATGGGATTCTTGATGCGTATGAGAAAGGAGAGAAGTTTTATCTGTACACAGGGAGAGGACCATCATCTGAAGCCTTACATTTGGGACATCTTATCCCTTTTATGTTTACCAAGTAAGTTCTCTTATCCAGTTATCCCCATCTAATTCACATCTTATTATCGTATGTAATAACTGTACACAGTTTACATGTTAGCATTGAAAGTTATGTGGAATATCACTTCAAGAATCTGAAAATTGAGCTCCGGAATTTGTTATTTTGCATAGAAAATTGTTATTTAAGGTGCATTTGGTCGGTGTTAATTGCAATTGACGGCGTTAATATTGATTTGTTTCATATGGTTTGTTTTCCTTTGAGTGGATGGTAAGTAACTTATTTTGGGTCATGAGTATTGAAAATACAGAAACATACAGTAACGGTTCATACTCATGGGTTGTCATGTGTGTTTACTGAATTTGGGATTTACACTGTTAATTATTATTTTGGTCATCCACAAATGTGGACGAAGCAACAACATTGCCACCACTTTGTACAAATTTAGTTATATGGGTCAATAACAGTCGTATAAGCTTGTATTTTGGGACATCTTATCCCCTTTATTTTACGATATAAGTTTTCTCATCCAGTAATCCTCATCTTATCATCGAGATACCGATGTTGATAGTTTTCTATAGTATAATGTTGTTCTCATCTGTGATAACTAGTACATGGTTTACATCTTAGTATTGGAATTTGTCTCAAATGTTACATTGAGAAACTTAAAAATGAACTTGGGAAATTTGGTTTGTTCTTGTTATTTGGGTAGAAATTGTTATTTGAGTTATGTTTAGTCAGTTGTAATTTGGGTGGTTTAACTCAATTTGGTTAGTCCCACTTTTGAGTGAATGTTTAGTCATTGGAATCAAACAGACAGAAACTTACAGTTGATATTCATGGGTTGTAATTTAAGCTGGCTAACTGGGACTTTCACGTTGTTCATTCTTATTTTGGTCATCCACAATTAAGGACTCAACAATGTTGGCACCACTTCGTACAAACCTAGTTCTATGGTGACCTATGTGTCTGAGCTTTGCTTTTATGCTTCTTGTAGATACTTACAAGATGCTTTCAAAGTTCCACTTGTAATACAACTAACAGATGATGAAAAGTGCTTGTGGAAGAACCTTCCAGTGGAAGAGACCCAAAGACTTGCTCGTGAAAATGCTAAAGACATCATTGCATGCGGCTTCGATATTACTAGAACGTTCATTTTCTCCGATTTTGACTATGTCGGTGGGTATGTACTGGTTAAATATGCTCTATACTGTATTAGATTAGCTTCCCAAACTGGTTATTTTTCTCTTTCCCTTAATCGTGAAGCTTTTTTTTTTGCAGCACGTTCTACAAAAACATGATTAAAGTAGCGAAATGTATCACGTTCAATCAGGTGATCTTCTATATATATATTTCCTAAGGCTAGAGGGCCTCAGGAAGCCGCGTTATTTTAGATTCTTATGGGCTTCCCTCATTCTTGAGTTTTCAAGTGCAGGTTCATGGAATATTTGGTTTCACTCCTGAAGATCATATTGGCAAGATCAGTTTTCCACCTGTGCAGGTGTGATCATTTGCAAATTGGACATCCTTTATTTTTCCTTTATATGATTTTCGTAACTTATATGTGATATATACATTATTTCTTCAATTTGTTGTGCGAAGCCTCTCAATATGCTTGCATCTTCACTTTTCTCCCGTATTCCTTATTTGTTGGCAGGCAGTTCCATCCTTCCCAAGTTCGTTCCCTCACCTGTTTACTGGCAAGGATAATTTACGTTGCTTGATTCCTTGTGCTATTGATCAGGTTAGTTGTCTATAACCACACTCTTCCAAATTTGGAATGTTTTATTGCTTGATACAAATTTTCAAGGATTAGTAAGTTAACAACAATTTATCCTTCAAGGTGGATATCTAAAGGTCTCATCGTGGTCCTTTAGTTTCTATGTGCTCATATTTTGAAATACTAGTTATACTTGCCTCAGTAGTCTTTTAGTATTAAACCATTCCGCTTAAACATTATCAATTATAAGAGGTAATCTTTTGTATGGTTGCTTAGGAAAGAAACATAAAATAGATAGTTATGCCTTTAATTGTGATCATTTCGTGAGGCTCCTTTCTGGAATGAACCTACACATCTGTACCCTGACTACTGTCTATGCATGTGTAGCTCATGGGATACACATGTACTCTGCATACCAAGGAAAAATAATCCCAGTATTGCATTGGTCATTCCTCTCTTGATTGCCCATTTTTCCTTAATGTCTTTCATTTTCTTCTGTTGAACTCAGGATCCATATTTCAGGATGACACGAGATGTTGCTCCTAGGATTGGATATCAGAAGCCTGCGTTGATCGAGTCTTCTTTCTTTCCTGCTCTTCAGGTAATATATTGTTAACTTCTGTATCTGGGAGGGTTAATTTGTATACACTTAATTTACTTACTCTGTATCTGTTTACTTATTCTTTTCCTTTGAATATGAATATTTGCAGGGAGACACAGGGAAGATGTCTGCCAGTGATCCAAATTCTGCTATATATGTTACTGACTCTGCCAAAGACATTAAAAACAAGGTTTGTTTTCAAAAGTCATCGGATTCTCCACACATTTCGAGAACCAAATTAGGTTATCTATAATGACATCCACTTCAGGTGAAACTATGAGTTTCTCTAAAATCTCAGTAACAGGAATTGCTTTCGTATTTTTCTTGTTCTTTCTCTTTCTACCATCTTTTGTATCTTTTAAAGTTTGTGCAGCAGTGATATTATTATATGCATCATAAGGTACATTTTTTCATTTGCAGATTAATAGGTATGCCTTCTCTGGTGGACGGGATTCAGTAGAGGAACATCGGCTACGTGGAGCTAATTTGGAGGTATCACTTTTGTGACAATCTATTTGTTTTGCATCATATAAAGATGGTCATTTCCTTAACTATCAAAAAAAAGAAAGAAAAAGAGAGTAGATAACCATTCCTACTTAAAGCCAACTTCTAATTCATGAAAATGAAATAAACAGCTAAAACTTTTTAGAGAAATGGATCATTTTAACGACACGGACATGAGCGTTGTGTCATGTGCCCGATACGGTACTTTAACATGGCAACATAAATATTTAGGAAACTGGGACATGGCAAACACAATATAGATATCATTAGATATAGTACTTTACCATAGACATATATGGTAATGAATTTAGCAAAATGATACATATATATGATTCAACCGAAAGGCATTGCATAAACTCCATTCAGATAGTTATTCAACTGTTCACTGAATCACCACATAGAGGGGGAATGTCACTACGTACAACAAGACCTGAATTTGCTAATTCTTGTTGCGCAGGTCCGTCAAAATTAGTTTCATCAGTAAACACATCGAGATAAGTATGGTTTGGAGAGAAAATATCTTGAGAAGATCTGTGGAAAAAGATTCTTATCTAATAAGAATGCTTTAACGCTTCTCAAAGCTTCTCATAGAAGCTAGTCAAAGTCTTCTACTGAAATATCTAAGTTCAGTATCAACATATATGGTTTTCACAACTAATAATATCTAGTCAACGTCTTCTACTTTAAGAACTTAAAAATATAAAAAAAAATATACTGTATTAATTATTTTAATTATTTTTTGGTTAGTGTGCTGTGTCTGGCGTATCAGACACGTGTGTCAGTGTGGGTACGTATTGACGTGGCCCATTTTTGTTTAACGAAGTGTCATTACATCATTTGATTCTTTTCCTCAAAGGGTTTTTCGCTGCATTTTGATCCCCTTCAAGGTTTCTTTGTTAATTTCCATCATCTCCTGACTTGTATGGACTTTTGTTAACTGAAAATTACTTTTGTTTCTCTTAAAACGGAAGTGTGGAAGTAAGTTGGTGACTGATTTTTGCTGTCTTTTATTGCAATGCAGGTAGACATACCATTCAAGTATCTAACATTTTTTCTGGATGACGACACTGAGCTAGAACATATAAAACAGGTACTGCAATAAATGTCGTGTCAGTCTGACACTTTTTAAGTATTCTGTTGGTTATTCAAATATAAATAGGCCAGCTAACTTAATGTTCACTGTAATTTTCTTTTAGGAATATGGATCTGGAAGGATGCTTACCGGTGAGATAAAAAAGCGTCTTACTGAAGTTTTGACACAGATGGTGGAAAGGCATTGCAAAGCCCGAGCAGCAGTGACGGATGCAGTAAGTACCATTTATCTGAGTCACTCTATAGTATCAATATGATTAACGTAATTAATGTTCTAACTGAATGCTGCTAATAGGAGTGTGAAAGATACAAGTACCTTATGTAATGATATTCTTCACAACGGGTGGTCATCTGGGGTTGTTTGGCTCACTTTCCGGTACTGTAATGTGGCAAAAAGTGCTTTTGCCAAAGTTACATTTTCCAGTGGACTATTAATAGTTTTAGTATGCGGTGGCGAAACTTTTTATAACCTGATCCAGTCAGCATATTGAAGTTCTTGCATTATGTATTTAGGTAATTGTAGGCCTTTTGGCATGTTATCAAGGGTAAAAACCTTGTATTTGGTTTAGTGACCACATTCATGAACAATCAGATATGTTGCATCGATGACATTTTTTGTTTGCATAGTAGAGACTTAGCGTAAAGGCGTTGTCAAGTCTCACACTTAATAGAAACAAACTTTTTATCTTATGTTTTCTTGGGATCATTATACTGTGAGTTAGATTCTAATCGGCTCAATTTGGCTCTTCTCTTTTAGATGGTTGATGCATTCATGGCTGTGAGACCCCTCCCGAATATGTTTGACTAAGCAAGATGGTAGCGGATTATTTCAACTTTTTCTACATGCTGAGGTTTTTCTCATCACCAGATTTCAGTCAGAGGTATTTGGAATTAACCATGTGATGGAAATCCTAGACCATATGTGAGTTGATGGATCTCCCTGATCTCAGTTCTTTCCTTGGCAAACGCTATACATGATGGCCTCTCCCTGATCTCTTCCCTCTGCTGCAACTTTGTTTATGTGATGAGTACCATTTATCTCTTTCATCTTAATGACCCTGGATTCACAAATCAATTATATTAGTTAACTGATGTTGTGAGATTTTTCTTTGGTAGGGTGGATAGTTACTGAATAGAAAGTAAGATTGGAATACAAAATGAATTTTGCAATCTGAGTCAATAAGTTAGTATTAGGTTCTTTAACTACTTTCTTGTTCTACTCACTTCTGCATGTAAAATTTAACCTATTAGAAAGGAATTTCTGGTAAGGTTACTATCGAGTTTGGACACTAATTACTGGCTGCAATGACATTGTTTTTCTCGTTATCCCAAAAACATCCCAAAAACATAGATTCGTTTTTTTGTTTAAAATATATTTAGTCACCAATATGAAATGAAGTTTGGTAATGGCTTTACTCAATGGGTAGATTATCGTCTCCAAAGGTCCCTCATATATTTTACATTTTTGGTTCTGTTTGTGGCCTTAAGTTTTTTGCATTATGTGTTTGGTAAAACATTATTACCATTATTGTTTATTTATTTTTTTGGAAATCAGTGCTCTATTAAAACAGGGACCCAAAGTGACATTCTCTTCTCTGCAATAGTAGAATTATCAAATGGTACTGAGATTACACTTGATCGGTCAACAATTATGCTTCGAATTAAAACTAGTGGAAGGTCTTCCCCTGTTGTAGTTTGATGGTTGTTTCAAATCGCCCCCTTCTGCCAAAACAAAAAATAATCCAGAGGTTAATGAATAAAGGTCGGGTCTTGATAGAAAAAGACACAAAAAATGTATGCAATTAATAACATGTTTGGTTCAAAGAATTAAAAGCTAAGTAATCCAATTCTAGAGATTACGTGCAATTACTTGAATTATCCGAGATAAATCAATTTTATGTAACTAAATTTTTTAATCCCTAGAAATCCAATTCCCTCATAAATAATAGATTGAATTGGATTTCGAGGTAAAAACAAAAGTAATGAATTACCTCAATCGAAAATTAATTTTTTGGATTTGAATTTAAAGCCTTGGAATTCAATTCCAAAAATTGAATTACCCTATAATTGAGTTTTTAGGGTTCTAATTCTTCCAACTGAACAGGTTGTAAATGGTTAAGGAATTAACGGTTAATCAATGGTGGTCAAGATATCAACTTTTAATTTCTAAAAGGTTGGATACCAAACTAAGGTTACGGTCAAAACTTGGATACCAAAATACAAATAACTCAGTAATTTTATACCAAAAGTTATATAATTTGAGTGAACAATTTTTTTGTCCTTTATATCAAAAGAAAGCCCTAAATATCGATTTTCGCTATACGATCAACTTACGGGCTGTACGAAGATTCCGTGATAGAATTGTGTAGGTATCAGTGAGGGTTTGGTTAGGCACCATACTGTAATTCAAGTTGCTTGAGTTTCTAAGCCTTGAAAGCTTAAGAGCATTTGTTGATGATAATACCTTTTCCTAAGAGCATTACAGGTTAACTTCTCATCACGACGACGTACATAAAAAGATTACATACCCTTATTACATCGTTGCTTTAGATAACTAACTTTCACTAATCCAATTTCTGCAGCAACGGAGGAGAATCAGGTCTCATTTTAAACCTCTACAAGGCCCCCGCCTCATCAAGCAGGCTCAATGTCGAGAACCTTTGCTTGCACAGCATGTAGCAGGTAAGCTTACTACTGTTCTCAAATCAGTTTTAGAGTTTGGGAAAAAGCTTTGAAGTGTTTGTGGAAATTCCTAACAACATTAATATACGTGAAGTTAGAAGTTAATTGTAACATGAGGGGTCAGTCTATGTATTTATTTATTCAGTATTTTTCACGGAGTATAGCATACCCAAAATAATCACAGCGTTTTGTGTAGGCGCGTAGCTATCCGTAGATGGATGATTTCAGTGACATATCAATAATAATACTATTTCTGTTTTAGTAAAAGCGTCATTATCATTTTTTTCATTTTGACCTATTTTTAGGTAAAAATGAAAAAGTGATAGTAACACTTTTCTTAAAACGGAGAGTGTAATGATAAGATAAATAATCAGGCATTAAACCTGAAGTTTGAAAGATTAATATACGTAATCCTACTTAACAAAAATTAACAAAATTGTAAATGGAAGTTGCAGAAAGAAAATTACCATCCAAGTATCCATAATTTTTATCTTCTCATCAGTAATCAGAATCAAATTCAGAATCAGAATCAATTTCTACATGGTCCACTTCGTCTTCTTTTTTAGCATCATTAGTCCACTTCAAAATCATAGAATTATCAAATGTTTCTTCTTTTTCTTGTTTAACGGCTGCTTCTTTATCATCTTGTCCAATGGTATCCTCTTTCTTGATCAAGTCCAATCTCTTCTTCAATTCTTCATCCGGCAGTGTGGGGTTTTTCTACGGGCACCGCTGCGGTCATCT
>JAJJMC010029797.1:3847072-3857645 GCA_023531435.1 Papaver californicum
TTTAGATTTTTTGGAAGAACTTAAAATAGAAAAAACGCACACAAAAGAGAGAAGAAAAGAATTTCAGCCATTAGAGAAGAAAAGGGGTTGGTTTTGTTTCCTTGCTTCACATACCAGGTAGGTTTTCTATCTCTTATACTCATTGCAAATTGACTTAACAAATTTAAATCATCTTATGGAGCTACAGAGAATTAGGGTTCAAAGTAAGTTTAATTTACGTTTCTTTTCTGATTTTCCCGTTAGATTGTTATGAAATTTGAATATATTGTGTTAATCTGAGTTATAAAACTACCGTAAGAGTTTCACGAGGATCAGGTTCAATTTACTACTGCAAAGATTGAATTAATCTGAGACTGCAATGTGCTGAATTTAGACTCTGGACACTCAACTGTTTGTATGGTTTCTCAATATTCGTATATCGGATTGAGCTGAAATTTTAGTATGATGTTAGTATACATGTAGGTAACCTACTGTAAAAATTTCATGAAGATCTGAGCATTTTAGGTACCTAAAATCATAAGAGAATCGTGACTGAATCATGTGTGTTGATGCTGAAAGCAGTCACGTTGTAATGTGTATAACTCTGTAATAAACCGTTGGAATGAGCTTAAATTTTAGTATGATGTTTGTATACATGTAGGTAACCTACTGTAGAAATTTTATGAAGATATTAGTATTTTAGGTACCTCAAATCATAAGATAATCGTGACTGAATCATGTGTGTTGATGCTGAAAGCAGTCATGTTGTAATGCGTATAATTCTGTAATAAAGCGTTGGAATGAGCTGATTTTTGGATATGAGTAACCCAT
Organism: Papaver californicum; assembly: GCA_023531435.1. Taxonomy (NCBI): domain Eukaryota; kingdom Viridiplantae; phylum Streptophyta; class Magnoliopsida; order Ranunculales; family Papaveraceae; genus Papaver; species Papaver californicum. The sequence goes on from JAJJMC010029797.1 coordinate 3,847,883, forward strand.
TTTTCTTATGATTCAGCTGTATAAATTTCAAGACAAATGGATCATGGGAAGTACCCCAAAACCCCAAAACCCCTTGCATTTTTGGATTTGCACCACCGATAGTTTTAAGGAATGTCATGTGTCTCTGAATCCAGCCGTTAGATTGTCCTGTTAGTGACAAGTATGTAGAGTCACTTGTAAGTGACAGTTAGTATGCCAGTAAGGTTCTGTCACAATTTATAAGTGTGAGGATCTGTAGTGATTACTATTAGTGACAATTATATGCTAATTATTGTTTACGGTATGCGACAGTTAGCTTAGTATTATTGATTTAAGTAGGAACAGTTGTGTTAGACTGTGACAGAGTTCAGTAGACTCCTGTACACACTCACCTGGTATAGACGATGCAAGTTTTGAGTGTAAAAGTTAGACAACAAGATATCACTGGGTAGTAATAGTGGTTGTTAGGGGCACACTTTCTACGAGCATCACCATGGTGGTTCGCATTTCTTTTGAAATACTTACACCTTTCCAACTAGGCATATGCAAATATAGCAGATTGCATCGTAACTTCGTGCAGTTCTGAAAATCTTTGAAGACAGGGATTCTGCAGTAGAACATGGTAAACAGGGAGTATATTGTTGACGCATATCTTCACCAGGTTGATTATGTTATGATAAGTGCATAATTTATACATTTTAAGTATCATTTCCTTATACTTATTTGCTAGATTTTGTGTGAATTACCGTGTGTTAGTATTACTTTTCTAGTTTATGTGTTTTATTAGGTTACATCTCTGAAACAAGTGAAATTGAGCTTTACAAGAGAAGAATTGCCAAATACCCAGTGGAACTCAGTATACTCCAGGATTTCTAAAGAACGAGGTCATTCTGACTTTGTATGAGAAAGTTATGAGCGAAACAAGAATTAAAGGCAAATTGGTCATTTACTAGGAGATTACTATTTACACCCCTTCATAAGCTAAGGGCCAGCTGGATTCGAATACAGTTATGGCACCTGCACTTCTACTCGGGGCTTCCCAAATTCAAATGTTTATAAACAGTAGCCACTTTAGTACTAAGGGCCACTTTCTTCTTGATATGATCCGACCGAGAATGATGATCATGATATGATCATGGTAGAGATGATTGTGACGATTGAGTTTGGTTGAATAGAGCAATGAGTTCATGTAGAGTAGGAAGGGAAGCAACAGTGATGAGTTCGGTGATTAAGTGAGGTCTGTGAGGTTGGTTTGCTGTGGAGCTGATGGTGATCATCTCGAGTCTGCATCTGCTAGTGATGGATAGCTTGATTGCTGGCAATGAAGGTGGTGACATTGATGGAATGATAGTGCTCGAGAATGGTCTGAGGTTGGAGCTCGAGTTCGATAATAAGCTTGGAAGTTGAGTGAAGGCTAAGTCCGTGATATTGGTGATGATATTAACGGAGCTTTGCTGCTGGGATGAGGTGAGTTTATGGGTCTGGAAGAAGTTGAAGGGGAAGCTCGAGTGATATTGGGAAGGAATGGTAGTCTGTGGTGTTTGATTTGGCCGAGAAGTCAGGGAAGAGTTTGTTAAAACAAACTCTTGAGTGGCAATCCAGGTTGGTTACGAAATTCTTGGAATGGGCTACGAGATGACAAACTCTTATGTGGTTTGAAGAGTGTTGTTCAAGAAAAAAAAAAAGCCAAACCTTGTTTGGAAGTAGTACGGAAAAGAAAGCCGTGTATGACACGGATTTGTCTTGTAGAAGGAATTGTGGCTATATATAGCCTTGTGCAGCTGAAGAGAAGGAGGTTCACGGATAGAAAGGATAGCTCCGGATACAGAAACAATTTGGAGACAAGTTCACGTAGAGAAGCTTTACGGAGAAGTAGAGCTTCAGAACAGGGATCAAGGGTTAGTTTGTTTTCTTTTCTTAATTAATTTTTATGGCTTTTGAGAAAGTCATGTTGGGCTAATTCTCTTGTTAGGGCGAAAGGATGAACTTGTAGAGATGGTTTTATTTGTGTTTCAAAACTAGGGTGTTTAATTATATGAACTTAATATTAATGTTTCGTCTCTCTCTCAACGTTTTACCGTCTCGATGATTTTTCATGTTCTATGCCACGTATAGTTCATTGTTTGCTTAGTAGAAGGACTCGTTGAAACCTTGTATGAAATTGTTTTATGAATATTCTTTGAGTTTTTATGCCCCGTATACTTAGTACTTCGAAATTCTACCTTAGGTTGAGAACAAACAATTCTTTTTGAAAATTCTCTTCGATTCTTAAACGAAAAATCTTCCGCGTATTAGTAGCTAGATTTGCTATTTTACATGAGTAAAATGGAGACCCTATGTGACGAACGCAATTAAACCCTAATCTATAACGGATTCCCGGAACCTTAACGTTTTCCTCTTATTGTTTTCAAACTTTACTAAATAGTTTTAAATCACTAGTTAATTTAATTCTTTATAAATAAAACCTAAAAAAAAATATTTTAATCCAAACTCCTCGTGGGAACGAACCATATTTTCTCTTGTCTACATCTTTCGACATTGTGCGCTTGCGGTAAAACAAAGTTGGTTTTCCGACGAACCATGTTACACTCTAGTCTTGACAATCTAGGGCTTGATTTTCTTTAGGAATAGCGATATGTTGTACCTTAATTGGATAAAGTGGCATGTGATGGTATAGCGAATATGCATCGTGTTTTTATTGTCACGAGAATATAGGAGTCTCCAAAGAAATTTTCTATGCCTTTATCTTGTAGAGGATGAAAATACGAGTCCTAGGGAAAAAGAACAAAGACAATTGGATGAAGAATGAGGTAGTTATGAGCGAAATAGTAGAGTGTAGTAAAACTACCAAAGTCATCTACGATCGGGCGGAGGGCGCTCGACCTAGCCGTATTTTGGAGCAATTTTTTGTCAAAACCTTTGAGTTTTCGTTGTCATCTAGTCAATGATAGTGATCAAGTCGGTTGGATGGTTGCTCATTTATTTCTCATGTTCTTCGTGAGCATCATCTTCACTAGTAAGGTTGATTGTAAAGTCGTTTCCATTTGGGTTATTATTAGGAGTTTCAGTGCCACTTCTTTGGTAAACATGTATTTTATCTGGATATGCTTGACCTAATACTACTGATTATTCTATAAGTTTTTTCAGATGGGTCAGGATGTCGACCAGAGCTTTGGAAAGGTTTTCCAGTCCCTTAGATTTTGTCTTAGTTCTTAGCTGATGTTTTCGAGGGTTAATGCTGGATTTTCATAGATGGGGGGCATTGGGATGTTTTTTCTATCAAGATTGGAGGTTGAATAGCTAGCATCCCTCCTAGTAGTGACCGTGATCATGTAATAGTTATTTTTCCACTTTTCAAGTCTATTGAGTCTCTCAAGTGAGCAGAATATATCCACGTCGCTAAAAGAGGACAAAAGCTTCAATCGAAAGCCTAATAAAAAAGGGTTACAACTATGACTTAGTGGACAACCTTATATTGTGGTCGCCAAAATATAGATACCTCAAAATGGGTGAAGGGATATAGTTGAGATCTAGTGTTTTGAGTATAAGTTATAGGAGGTTGAGCACGAACACTATTTGCTTAAACCAAGAGAAATAGTCGTTCGAAGACTGCTTCAGTCACATGAGAGATAACAGGGCTGGTCTTAGGGATGGAATCATATAGAAAGAGAAAGATCACAATAATTCTTGGTTGCATAAAAACATGATGGGCAATGTTGTTTGTAGCTAAGTTGTTGTGTTTAAAATGACCGGTTGTTGGACTATTTATAGATGCAAAACTATTATTTCACGTCAGTGAGATGAGGATGGAATGACGTAAGGAACACTCTTTCCTTGGTTAATGGAATAACCAAGGATGAGCTGATCTTATCCCTTGATTCCTGTAACCTCCTCGACTTACTTTTCTCTTTAGCGATGAGAAATACAGTTGGGTATTTCCCACACGTGTCGTAAACTGCTAGACCAAAACCATATATATGCCATCATTTGTTTGACTGAGTCAACCATTGTAATGATGTATTGGTAGGGTAGCCATACTCTCTGTATCTAATATTGGCTGAGGTAGAGGAATATTCCCTAACTTGTGCATTATAACTAGGCTGAGTCATGTGAAGAGGACAAGATAGCATGAGGATGGTGTGAAAGACAAGAAAAGAGTTGAGGATGAGCCTCATCTTGGTGTGTCCGGACATGTATGGATTATGAGGGATGGAATCTTCCGGTGAGTCCTTCTTGATGTGAGAGAGACTTGAAGCATAAACTTGATGATGAGGCTTGTGTCTGAGGCTTGTTATTAGACCTGAATCTCGTGTACGTACAAGATTGAGCTTGTGGGACTTAGGTCGCATGGAATCATCTGGGACATGCTCATGAGACCAAGAGTGGGGCATGTACATGTGTCTGAGAGTGTCTCTTTCTTATATGAGACTATGGAGCACTTGATTTAACCAATAAATCTCTCGAGGATGTCACTAGGAGTCGTGAACGTGTTCATTTATGGAGCAGGAATGACTAATGTATCTCACAAGAATATACTAGGAGTCATTCACAAGGCTCAGGAACATACATGACCAATATATCTCACAGGGATGTACTAGGAATCAGTGACGAGGCTCGTAAGACTTGATTCGTGCTCGTGAGATCAATGTGCGAGTCGTGCTTACTGGAAACTTAAGTCCCACTCATGATCATGAGTCATTCTTGGACACATCATGAGGGTAGTAAGCACACATGACCAGCATATCTCGCATGGATGTACTAAGATCCGTGTTTAGTCCCTGAGTCTGAGAACCGAGTATCGAGAGGACGAGAAATGAGTCTTATTTATGAGATTGAGAACTGAATCTCAAAAGGCAGAGAGTTGAGTCTTACTTAAGTGATCGAGAGTTGTGTCTCACTCATGAGGTCGAGAGATGACTCTTGCTTAAGATCCTGAGAGCCGAGTTTCAAGAGACGAGAGTTGAGTCTCTCTCATGAGGCCGATGGTGAGACTCGCTCATAAGTCCGACACTTGGGTTGGGCCTATGGGTCTAAGTTTTATGATGAAACTCGAATCGAACCTTAAAATTACAATTGTCCTTGTCACAAAAACCACCGACTAGAGTAACCAAAAGGGTTTTTAAAAGATTTTAAGAAAAACTAATAATAAAAGCAATTAAATTGATTAAGATTAAACAAGGAGAAGAATTATGATGAAGGAATTCTTCGACGTTACTAAACAATCATTATACTAGCTTATTCATATATCTATTGTCAATCACACATTGTCCACGACATAGGATATATTGAAACAAGCGTTGTCGTTGTCCTTAAAATTCTTAGTATTACCTTATAAGGAAGCGTTCTACTACCAGATTCAATTCATCTGAGCCACCAAGAAATAACATAATTAAGGGGTAACCCAGTCAAATGTTCTATGTTTCATGAATTTAGGTTGGACCTAACATCAAGACTCTTAGCGCAAAATCTTGCTTACTAGCTAGTATTGTCTTTACACGCAATTTCTCCACAGAATCCCTCTGCAAGATTTCATATTTTTTACTTGTCAACAGAGTTGTTTGATAATTACGTATCTCCCAACTTTCTACTTGCATTATGTGAATTATTAGATGCACACCAAAATAACTTAACAAATGATCATGACAAAATTCGAATTAGTAAAAACAAGCGATATTATATGAAAAACTCATAATATAATCAAATACAAAACTCAAAATAATTTAAATCATGTTTAGAACATTAAATTCATCCGAAATAAAGTGGAAATTTAGCTACTCGTGGATGTAGTAACACCCATATAAAAGAGAGTATTGAGAATTAAACTGATATTGCGCGCCAAAACTAAAAAACCCTAGCTTTTGCTCCTTGTGTTCTTTCTTCAAAGCTTAATGTAAAAGTGTCATAAAAAATTGTTCTTAATAAGTCTTGTAATATACCTAGAAGGATTGAATTGCATCTACATAAGTTTGTGCATTAAAACTCATGAATACCTAAGTTAGAAAAAAAAAAATCTTCTTCTAAACATAAGTCCAAAACCGTTGGCCCAAAAAAGAGATGTTTGGAAGGGTGGCACAAAAATCAGTAAATTACACAAAATCGTAACAAAAAGAGTTTCCAAGTGTTAAAAGTTCAATGTACCTTGGTTTTAATTTAGATGTTTGATTTTGATCTAATTTGGATTTAATCTTGTGTCAGGCCATGATTCTATTTGGATGTTTAATTTTTACTTAATTTTATATTTAACCTTAATTCAAGTTTTTTTTTATTAAAGAAAAACTAAATGAACTAATGTTAGTGTTAATTAAGATAGTTTGGCAAAAATAAATAAAATAATTACTAGATTAGAACTTATTTGGTTCAAATAATAGACCAAATCTGAGGGGGCGAACTAGAGATTTTGAGGGGTGAGAAAACGAAGACTTCTTTTTCTCCTTGATAATAACAATATTTTGAATTTACGAGCAGGCCTCTACATCATTAAGGAGGGGAAAATAATACAAATTTTTGGGTTTACCTACGATTTGAAAGTTGAGCATTTGCGGTGTATGAAAACCATTGAGCTTCATCAGTTTTTGTACCAACCACTGGTATGTCTTCGATCACCTTCTCATGATAAATCCCAGTATGATTGTCTGGCACCCACTGAGTCGCATCTTCACCTTCCACATGAAGATGGTTGTGCTCCCACTTCCATCATCACCTTCATGTGATCTAACCATCACATACTTTATCTTTGTCTGAGGAGAACTCTCTTTGTGATAGCTTTTCCTATGGACTACCTGTAAAAATAAGAACAAGATAATACAGAAGATTGTCATTAATGACTCTAATACAAGGGATAAGGCAGCATCAAGCGAGTGGACAACTTACACTAAAAAGAAAAAGAATTCTAGATGGAAAAAGAATGCTTGTGTGCAGGTACCAACTTGTATACTTAATCCTTATAATGGCCCAGATTCTGAGGAAAGTCAAGAAGCCAAAGAGGATGATTTGAGAGAATAAGAGGTTCTTGGTGAGTGGATTTCTTTTAAAAGAAAGAAGGCGCAGGAAAAAAGAAAAAAGGAAAGCAATCACAGAATCCTGAGATCCCCCCTGGTTTTGAATCCCACAACAAGTTTCATGATTTAGAAGAAGAAGAAGAAGAAGAAGAAGGGGAAATAGCCACATCCCAGTTAGTTTCGAAAGATTCAAAAGTAAGCAACACAAAGCCGTCCTCGTCCAAGCAAATTGCGGGAATTGGTATGAAATTGACCCTTCCATACATAAAAAAAAAAAAGAAAAAGCCTCCTAAATCTAAAGTTCCTATTAAAGTCTCGGCTGATAAACTCGTCGAGCTTGGTGCTCTATGGGGCTTGTAATTTCCATCAATAAAGAATAAGCGTGAAGAAATGTTAAGTGATCTCGAGAAAAAACATGAGGAGTTAATTATAGAAGATGTTGACGAGTCAACTAACTGACAATAGGCTTTTGTTCCTCATTGCGGTATGTAAGTTGCCTTCGGATTGGTAGGTTTCATAAGTTATGTTGTTGTTACTTAGAAACCTCTTCTTTTTAGTTTTTGAATTTGTTTTTGCTTTGTTTTTGTTAGCTTTTTTCCTCTTGTTGGTTGTCTCCGCCCGCACACGGCTTGTGTGCCTTTTATTCTATTCTCTTTGATTGATCAAAAAAATAAAAATAATACAGAAGATTATGTGCACATATATATACCCTACCAAAGTATTATTTTGCTAATTGTAAATTTTTCAGTGGGACAAGTAACAACTTTAGTCTCCCAACTCGCATTCCCAAAATAAACCAAAAGAACAAGTGAATTTTTCTTCATCTGTTATTACTAATGGAAATTTAAATAGATGTTGAAGTGATTTCTAAGGCTTACTTGAAGAACTTCATGTTGATAGATTGAGCACCTCTAACAAATGAGCCCACCATGTTGATATCTTTCTATCTCACTCACTCTACACTTTGATAGAATGAAATGATTATGAGCATGTAGAAACCCTTTTTATTCACCATGCACACTAATGATCTACTTGTGAGTTTATATATGAGGATGCTTGTTCATAAACTTAGAAATGGTCCACAAATAGTTGTGCTAAAAATGTGTGCCATGGAAAGAAGATATGAATATCTTTGTTTAGGCTAAAATGGTTTTGCTCTGACATCATGATATGCTTGGAGTTTTCCTAAAATGGTTATCTGTAACCATTCATGTTGTTTTCTTCTTTTAACCGGAAAAGCTAATATTATTTGTGAGAACAAAAACATTTCAAATTTTGTCTGCATGCCTAAACTAAGAAAAACAAAGTACCAAAAGAATATATAATCAGGAGTAAGAAGATGCAAGAAGTTGAAAAATAAAATAAAATAAGTAGATCAGTTTGTTGTGCTCTCGTAATTACTTTTTCTGATGCATTGGAAATTAAAGATGAAAAAAACAAAGAGGAAAATTAGGGTTCAATTTCCACTCTTATGTAATGCTTAACTGCCAGACAGAAACCAAATCTGAATTCTGAGAGATGGGGGAACAAAATCAGTCCAAATTATAACTTCTAGGAATCGGACTTAGGCAGATGTAAAGGAAGTTTTAATTTGTTTGCAGATTTGATTTTAATGTCGATATTAATTTTTTTCTGAATTAAACTAAATCATCAACTGTTAAAATGAAGAAATCGTGAAGATTAAAAAATCAATAAACACATGGAAACTATTGGAGTCATTTGATTACAATCCTATAAAGATCCTTAACTCAGTCAGTTGAGATAAGAATTATTTGCTTCTTAATTTTTCTTAATACTTTAGCCGTACAGGAGGCTCTCTTATATAATGAGAGTAGTTTTTATATAAGGTAGGAAATCTAAACAAATCATAAATATAACAGGAAATCTACTCATATCCTAAACAGAATATATTGTTAACAAATCATAAAGACTATGAGTTGGCATTTGTATCAGGATTGGTTTTCTGACTGGATTCAGAATTGGTCTTCTGGCTTTATGGTTCAACATTTCCCCTCAAGTTGAAGGGTAGCTGGTGAACATTCAACTTGCCTCTCATGCTTCGCTTATCTTGCTCATACAGGCCCATGGATTGGTTTTCTGACTTGTCATCACGTCGATATGATCTCATCTTAATTTTGTTTTCTTGTCTCCATAGATTTTGTATGTCTTCTATATAGCTTGCTTGGTAACGGTGGATACTTGTCCACTTTTCTAGTTTTTATGAAGTTTGATCGTCGTATATTCACGAAACTTAACCATTTAACAGGTTCAGAGGTTCCGCCTTAAACCGAAAATCTTCACGTTGGGTCTTTACGAAACTAAACCAATTAGTTGGTTCAGAGGCTTCCGCCTACCCAACAAATGAAACGTCTGGGTTGATGATTCTGAGTGGTCTACCTGTTGAAGTATTGGAAGTAGAAATAGTAAATATTGGTATTTGTTTTGTGGTTCTCTGTTGGTTAAGATACTCAAGATGTTGGTGTTCTCTGTTGGTTAAGAGACTCAAAAATTTTGTTGGTGTTCTCTGTTGGTTAAGAGACTCAAAATTTTTGTTGGTGTTCTTTGTTGGTTACGAGATTCAAATTGATATTTAGAAGCTGGTGCTGATGGTAGTATGGTGCTGTTATGCTGCCGTGGTCGTGAACTTCTGTGGTTGTAGTGTGTTTTGTATGGAGTTGAATTGAACTGGTGGTGATGCAAAGATGGTATGCAAGGAGATGATGTTGTGAATGCAAAGTGAAAAATACTGGTGGAATGGTATGAACGTGAACTAGTGGTGATGGTTG
>JAJJMC010029797.1:3857655-3907656 GCA_023531435.1 Papaver californicum
ATATAATGAGAGTAGTTTTTATATAAGGTAGGAAATCTAAACAAATCATAAACATAACAGGAAATCTACTCAAATGTTAAACATAATATATTGTTAACAAATCCTAAAGATTATGAGTTGGTATTTGTATCAGGATTGGTTTTCTGACTGGATTCAGAATTGGTCTTCTGACTGTATGGTTCAACACAGTCCTCCGTTTACTCTTAAATCAAGCCATTTAACCACAACAAATCATTAATAATTCAACCGGAAAAAATACTAGAACCTCACCATTCACTAAATATGCTCATGGAAGCACCACAAATTAATACACATATTAACCATGGATCACTCTCAACTGGTGACGCTGAATAAAGGAATCCTTCAAACATATGGACCAAAGATTCAACAAATAAGATATGGGTCAACCTAAACTTGAAGATACAATGTTATATATAGATATTACATTCCATAAAGCCCAACAGCACAGACACAACAAAATCAAGAACAGGTAAGAATGGATGGACCTGAAACTATATCCAATTAGAAAACCATCATCGGCAAACTCTATTGGATATGAAAAAGATATGATTAAGGATTAGTCGTTTAGATTTTTATAACTAATAACTACTATTATAAGGATGACCAGACATAGTGTTGAAGAGTACTTGGTGAGTGGATTTTGCCCGACGGGGATAAATTTCCCAACGACTGCTAGAGGCCAACTGGAAAATAGAAAAGCAGCAAAAAGAAACGACAACCATTATTTAGTCCTAAGAACACAATTCACAAAGAAAGTTGAAACGAATTTTTTGAATTCTTTGAAATTCAGACTGACCTGATAAAACCGATAATAATGGAAATAAGCCATAGCTGCCAACTGAGCCTAACAGTACCAGTAAACTTTCCAAGAAAAATGATGATAGCAACCTGGATAGGAGAACAATGGGCCCTATTATAATTGGTAAAAGAAATGGCTAAAAAAAAAGGACAGGCGAACCAGTATTATCTTACCTGAAGTACAAGACTGATTGCTATGATGCCCAAAAAGCGGTGATTTTTGGTCACTCCACAAAAAATGTTCAACTTATCTGGCTTGCGAGCATTGAATACATTGAATACCTACAAATTTGATTTTCAGTTATTAGCTTTCCACTATCTATTAATACATTCATAACCTGTTTGAAGATCCATCTAGTCCTTTTTCCAAGGTATTGATAAATTGAAAAAAAGATGGAAAAATTGTCTTCAAAAATCTGTTTAACGATAAAAAAGATTCTCTTAAACTTCGCAGTCTTAATTGATAAAAAAAACTTGCCTGACAAAAGACAAACGCATTAAAGACCAAAGTATTCTTCTCCGTGATATCAATTTTGTTATTCCCTAAATGCAGAATACTCAAACCCTTGAAGTTGAGAATGAGGAGCACAGTAACTTGATATATAACCTACAATCTCCAAACAGAAGCTAATTAAACTTTGTATCTACAGAAGAGAAAAACTAATTTAATTGGTAACCAGAGAATAACAAAGTTCCTCTGCCTAAGAATATACCTGTAGAACAAAGTTCCTCCACATGATATTCGTAATGAGAGGTTCCCTGACAAAACAAACCAGACATCAAGCACTATTATCATGTGAATCTATAATTACCAAAATATGATTGCCTAGATGATGGTGGGCAGAATCTAAACAATATATGCAGTTTGAGAACCATAATATTGTTTTATCACCTTTGTCTACACCTTCTCTAACAATATATGATTTAATTTATTAATAATCTTCAAGAAATAAGTAAGTTTCATTTCTGTGCCTTCTTATATAGATAATCCCTCGTGATAACGCCAAATTAATTCATTACCTTAAGGAAAGTTTTGAAACCTATTGAAATTCGAATTGGCAAATGCATTACCTTCCTATAAATAGAAGGGATATATATTTACTGGTGATTAAGATATACTAACAAAAATGAAAATTGAAAAACGACACTTGATCTCTTCTCCGTAAGTCTTCCCCCACCATCACTACAGGTCAACCAATATTGAGCGCAACATGAAAATTTAATGGTGTAACAGCCTACACGTCGACGTGTCGGGTTAGACCTTCCCTAGCTCATATAGAAATTTGGGTATTGGGTGTGGTTGAAAGCCACAAAGGTCACCAAGTGTGAACTTTCTCTAACATTGCATTAGGCCTTTTGCACGTACTTCATAAACGCCGTACATGTGTGGTAGCCAAGGTAGAGGGTGTCCCATAAAACCACGGGCTGTAAATACAAAATACACAAAGTGGCCAATGAAGCAAATCACACCCAAAATGCTTGAGTAACAAAATCCAATACAGATGCAATTCAGTTCTCCGCCTACTCTTAAATCAAAACACATATCCTAAACAAATCCTTCAACTGGACATAATATTATAACCTTAACCTCCACCCAATATGCTCATGGAAGCACCATTAATAGATAAATACTAACCTACACCTCAACTAGTCACACTAAATTAAGAAGGAATTCTTCAAATATGAGTGAGAAAACGTGAGAAGAAGAAAGTGTTTTTGTTTGTATATTCATCCATTTCAAAGAATTAACCATATTCATTTGTAAGCAAAATCTGAAAAATGTCCAAGTATACTAACTTTCTACCAATTGGAGTTCTGTCCATCAGATGATCTGTAGGTGGTTCAGTTGCCAATGCAAGTGCTCCAAAAGTGTCCATGATGAGATTAACCCAAAGAAGCTGTGAAAATATAAACGTTGGTCTTTCCAGAGGAAAACATCGACCTAAGTGGAAAGAAACGACTACAGCAACCTGGACTGTGTTTAAAGGAACATTGCCAGAGGAAGTCGCAGCCACAAAATTAATAATGATTGCACCAATATTAACTGTGAGTTGGAACAGAATGAACTTTTGCACGTTTGCATATACAGACCGACCCCAGCGGACAACCTACATCTTACAGAAAATAAGATATCAGTGACATTGGAGAATGACAAGGATTCATGGCATGATAAGTAGTCTAACTCGCAAGCAAACCACAAATCACATGTGGTAACAAAGAATAAATATCACTACTTGATGGTGGAGGAGACTATTTCTCTGAATGATTTAGTTGACCGGGGACAAACTAAAACTTAGGTAGTTAGCACCGAGCCAACAAAATTACATAAGTACCGTACCAACGCAGCGACCACTTATACAGTAACTAATAAAAGTGAATTTCTAACACAAAAAGACTTCTTTAAGAATTAAACAAATTGACTGTTAACATGACATATCATACGTAGTCACTATTGCATTTCATGGTATGTGACCTTTGTTTCCCTTTACTTGGCGTTTGTTACGTTAATAGTTTCACTCTTCATTACAGTAAGAAACAGTTAATGTTTCACTTCGGAGAAAATGTTAACGTTTCATTCTGGAAAACAAACAGATTTTAATTTAATTTGATGCACAGCAAGCAGAATATTCTGAGCAAACCTTTACAATTGAAGCGAAATTATCATCCAATATAATGATGTCCGAGCTTTCTTTTGCTAATTCAGTTCCTTGGATTCCCATGGCAAGCCCTATGTCAGCCTGAAGTCCAAACGAAAGAATTAACATGTGTGACATGAATAGTATATACACTTGATTCAAACTCCACCAGGGACAATCTTGTTTAAAAAAACAGATTTAAAGTATAATAATTTTCCACCAATGGAACCTGCACACATGACACTTTTAGAGGTCATCTTCGTCCATTTACTTACATAAATTCCTCAACCCATCCTTTTTCTTTAAGTTTTAGTCTACTCTTTTCATATGAAAATATAATTCATTTTCATCCATGAAATATTTTTTTGACGAAAGATACTTCATCACTAGTTACAAGACAAATACACCATCCACATGCATGTCTAAGACTTGCGAGGCGTCTGCCACATCTTAGCAATAACAAATGTGTCTTTGTTCGTTGAGGATATGATGCAAAATAATACCTCTTTCAGTGCAAGAGCATCACTAGACACATCCCCAGTCACAGCAACAACATGGCCTCCTCTCTGTAATGCTTTCACAAGCAAAAGTTTGTCATTAGGATAAGAGCTTCCCATTACCTGCAAGTCAAACATAACAATGAATCAATCATTAACGCCAATCATTTAGTATTCACTGGTTATCACAAAGTCATACGCATTTTGAGGAAAAAATCACAGAATTGCAACCACTTCAATATTTTAGTTATTGGATTAAGAAATACTTTATGAACATCAATAGCGAATACATAAGCATTAATATCTAATATCAATTCTATATTTGATCACTGATAGCTGTCTAATATTTTTCTTATAAGAAATGGATAAATAATTAAAAAAAAAAAAAAGAAGCTGTGCAACAAGAATAGCACTTTCTAAAATAAAACAATGTCAACACTAATCCATGTAGTCAGTACTTGGTAAACACAGCAGTGGGCACAGCAGTCTCTGTTATCCTCTTAAGGTTTATAAAGAACCTAAAGAAATCTGAGGAAAATGAGATGGTACTTATATTTTTTTATTTCTGAGAGTCACTCTTCCACCCGATCTGTTTAAAGACCAGCTATATCTCCTTTTAGTTAGCATTGATCTTTTTTCTTCTCCATGGTCCGCCTATTATTTTGTCCCCAGAATGTATCCACTATCCAACACACTGTATTGGGGTGTGTCAGCTTAAGGTTGATGTGCCAATGACCAACACACATGCCCGTATCATTGTTACACGAGAATAAAAGATAAACACGTTCATATGCACACAATGAGACAGCAGTCTAATATCTCAGTCTCTCCCTCTCCGATCTCTTTACAGAATAAAGGCTGCTGAACTCATTATGTACTTTTCTCCTCTTCCCTCCCTTGAGATTGAACTGGATATATATAGCTTCTATTTCCTTCTGCGAAAATGGTACCGAAAAACAATGATACCAATTACACCAAATATTCAACTTCTTAAAAAGCTTCTTTCTCAAATAAAGCATACCAAATATTGTTAAACAATATTTTTTCCACGTGGTTATCATTTTGACCAGAGGGGTGACAAATCAAGTTATGTGTCTGATGAGTTGCAGTGCCAGGGTTCCATAACTATATCACACATCAGCTTCAATTCAGGACACTATAAAATGCAAAATACATAAATGTTTAGGTCCTACCGAAATTTCTCCAGCAACTATGCCCCTTTCGGATTCAGACAACGCACGGAAAGCAGCTCCTTCAATAATATTTGGGTCCTTAGCATCAGCTATAGAACCAAGTATGCCACACTCCAAAGCTATTGCTTTTGCAGTCTGAAGATTGTCCCCAGTAACCATGCGTACCTGATGTCAGACACATGAAATGTCTCCAACTTCAACATTGGAAAGACAAGCACAAGTATGTATAATAAAAATAGTAATGAGGGAGGGAGGAAGGGAGGGATCACCTTAACACCAGCCCTAGTGCATAGCTTTACAGCTTCTTTAATTCCAGGTCGGCAAAAATCCTAAAACAAAATACAGTTATTAGCAAGGAGACCTGTAAAAAATAAACCAACAAAACAATGAAGTAATCCTCAAGAACATCAAACACTTGAGAACAGACATATTCATGAGAAATAGAACCTAAAGCATGAAAGACAATGGTTTTTATTTGTATATACATATACAATACTTCAAAGAGGTCAATCGAACAAAGATCACTCAATGATATAAGGAGGGACAACAAGCTACTGGCTACTGTGAGTTTGCTAGGATTGTAGTAATTCTAGAAAACCTAAGGGAATCATGGTCCTTTTCTATTTCATTGTTTTCATGTCAATGGGATAACTCAATGCTGCTACCAGAAGACACAATAAAGAACAAATAGAAGCTAGCTTTAACAATGTTAAATACTAAACCTCTATCCCAACAATAGCCAACAGAACAAGTTCATCTTCGGGAATATCCCATTTTGCCAGACTGTCTTCATCAATTGGAACTTTATCCATTTCATATGATCTGTAGGCAACAGCAACACATCGCAAGCTACCTGCAGCCATGTCTGAAATAGCGCTCTTGAAATATGTCACCTGTGATCAGAAACACAGTTTTGGTTGGAATGGGAAACACAGTTGGAAACTTTTATTTTCCTTCCAAATTTTAATTGGAAAAATCTCTGGGGCACTATGAAGCACGGATACTTCAAAAATGGTGACGTATCCGTATCAGCGCCGTATCAGTATCGGATACTTGGGGATACCTAGGGATACGTATCGGATACTCCATTTAAAGTATCCACTTTATAATTACGAAAAGGGTATGGGATACCTCTAGGAGGGGATAATTTGACATATATTTTTACATACAAAACTACATGTTTAAATTTTATATACCAAACCTATATATTTATGGTTATTTGTACTTGTTCGGAGAAAAATTGGAGCGTATATAATTTTATCCATTCTATGAAGACAAACAAAATTGAATCCCAACGTGCTGAGGATTTAGTGTTTGTTCATAGTAATCTTCGTCTCCTTTCAAGAAAAAGTGAAAATTATACGAAAAAAGACAATAGAATGGAGATGCATTTGCTCTACCATCTACGTGACGGTGGGGAGAACTTGAAGTTGCAAATCTCTCACTTGACAAGTCAGAACTAGAAACGGTGATGTTTGATGAAGACAATATTGATGAGTGATGGGTGAGCAAGATGTTAGATAGTTTTTGTTTTATTTTTAGTATTCCAACTTCCGAATGATATTTATGAGATTTTTTATTTTGTTTTTTTACTAGAATGAATTATTATCATATGAAATATTTTTAATAAATAAAAGTATCCCACCGTATCCCGTATCCCCATTTTTTTTTAAATTGACGAATCCCCGTACCGGTATCCCCATATCAGTATCGGTGCTTCATGGCTGGGGCAGGATAAATTTTCAACAGCATTCGCGTTTTATATATTAAACATTTCTGAAAGATATGAGCACCTCCATATATTAATCAAACAAAAAATATCTGAACTCCTTGAAAGATGAGGAGTGAAAATTTAATTATTACCATATCGTTATCCATTTTTTTGCACGCACCGCCCATATCGAGGTATTCTGTGCATGAGCCTAATACTATTTCAGCAGCACCTTTCCAATGAATATGAACTTGAGAGTCAGGCTGCAATAATTAGATTGTATTAGTGCGCACCACATATTTTATTAACTTGGTCACTTCACATTTAGCGAAAAAAATATGTTTGGAAGCAACAGAGATTTATACGATGGATACTGAAAAACAAGTTTCTACAAATATAAAGAGCCCATTACTTCTCATTGTTCTCAACCAGTTCTTCAAAATAGTATGCGCTACACATCATATCACTCAGGAAACAAGAAATAGAGAGATGTCCAGATTGTATATATTTAGTAAAAACAGTTCACTATAATCATAAATGGTATCTCAGTGTCAAGGACATAATATGACTTGGACAAGCAAAGCTTTCTTTGTCTGCAAAAGGGGTCAGATTATTTTATACCGTAATCAAAACGCTCTAACGGCTCAAAGTTCAAACTATGTCATTGGATTTGTGGACTGGCATGCCATTATCTCTGTGTTCCACCATATCACATGCGCTAAATGTGAAATATAACCCTTTCCAGACATATTAAACTTTGATATGTAACAAGTTCTACTGAATCCCAGATGAAATAGCAAACTCTGACATATAACAGTCCTATTGAATCATATATGGCAACATGACACCACAATGGTGTCCATACACAGCAACATCCAGTCAAAATTAGCCTTGAATTGGAATAACTTAATGAACTTAGTGCTTGGTTAGTAAGATAACCAAGAGTGCGACCTTAGCCGGAATAACCCAGGGAACTAGTCATTATATTATTACAAAGAGTGCTTTTAAGTCTTTCAAAAATTCTCAAATATAAAGTCGAGTATGGGGCCATTGTGGTATTAGCATTATCAACCACATTACTAACAATCTTGCAGAGCAAATTTTGAGAAGGCATGCAAATCAAAGAAATGTCAAAGACAATATGTGTTCACATAGATGATAGATAATAAATTCAAATTTGCATTTACCAGAAAACAACTGGAAGTATCACAGAAACTCTAAGTGAACACAAGTATGGACCAAATCTGTAGCAATTGCTATCTATCTATCTATCTATATAGATGTGTATAATATTCTATATATATTTCACTTCTAGTTGATAATGAAATTCTGAAGATGTTAAATTACCAGTTGTAAAGCGATACCACCCCGCTTTATCTCTGAAT
The DNA here is from genome assembly GCA_023531435.1 of Papaver californicum. Classification (NCBI taxonomy): domain Eukaryota; kingdom Viridiplantae; phylum Streptophyta; class Magnoliopsida; order Ranunculales; family Papaveraceae; genus Papaver; species Papaver californicum. The sequence goes on from JAJJMC010029797.1 coordinate 3,865,897, forward strand.
TGAACGGAAATACACGAAGGAGTTTGCATTGCGATCTTAGCTCATCAAAATTCATTCCAAGCTGACAGAATTATAAATGATAGAGATGAGATCCAGAGAACAATGACCATCAGAAAGTACCCACTGAGGATATATTTGTTGGAACATAATTTGTAATTGTCTAGATAAGTAGAGAACTATCTAGACTAGTCTAGAGAACAAATCATCTAGTTAATTTTAGTGTGTACTAGTCGTTTGCAACATATGTGTATTCTAGAAAAATCCAGAAGAGTAAAGTTCAGCCAAAAAGTTTCAGTCAAGAAAAATCTAGAAAATTAAATGTCAATTGTAAATGGTGAGTATAGTGAATATTCTACTAGAGAAATGTAGAGTACACATTGTCGGTTGAACTAAGCCTATAAATAGGCAGTGATATGTTCATTTGTAAGTAAGCAAGAAACAAATTAATAGAAGAGAAATTTTAAGTTGCAAAGTATTGCTTCACCACTAGAATTCTAGGAGCTGTCTACGAGCAACGCTAAGGCGATATTATGCTCGTATATCTCCGTAGTATTACTCAAATATTTTAAGTTTCTATAAAAATTTCAACAATATTACCTTGACGCCCCATGAAAGCAGGGCCTTCTCCGTTGGAGACCCAGAAATCTCAACCTCGCCACCCTGTCATAAATTGTCATGAAAATGATCATTAGGGCTTGACGATGAATGGAAATCATGCTGTATTGGTAAATGGTTCCAGGAGATCCGACTAGACCCTAGAGATTTTCAGCTTACTACAAAATAAACAATATAACCGATCTACAATATTACAAAAAACTTCAGCATGTTAGTAAATTAATTTCACTAAAATTCAAAGAGCTGAATCAACCCGACAAGAGAAGTGCAGACATTTACAAGAATGAAACCATTAACAGCAGGGATATATTTTCTAGACTATCTTCCGATATACTGTGTGAAGTAGAACCGAAATACCTCAGACATAAAGACAATCCCTGTAGTGTTCAGCGCAACACCTTCTTTAATTAGAGATTCTGCAGTGGCTGATAAAAGAGCATGGTCATCAGGTGAGCCTACCTTCTGCCCACCAATATAAGCGTCAACCACAGTCATCTGTGGAATTACAAATACTTATATGAAAACCCAACAGCCAATGGGAAAGGAGAACAGTTGAACACCTGATTAGAGAAAAAATTCATTTTCCAATAGAAACAAAACCCTTTCGGAAAAACCTGACCCATCAAAGCCGTAGAAATGCAAGCAAAAAAAATAAGTAAAATACATATCACAAATCATGACAACTCACCTGATTCAAGGTCAATGCGCCAGTCTTAGTGCAAATGGTTGTAACACTGCCCATGGTTTCACAGGCAGAAAGCCTCCGCACCTTACCTCAAAAATGTTAGTTAAACCACAAGATATAAGTTCTTAAGTTATAATAAAAGATATGTAGGGTCACTAGTTATGGTACAGTGATGTAAATGGTCGAATTCCGTTAATTAATCATGTAGATGGATTAAAGACCGTGAATTGACATTGCCCCATTTAAATCTTGCCAAAAAAAGGCAAGTTCTGTGTTATAGGGAACACCATTGAAGGTCCAAGCAGTTTTTCTTGCCTATTGGCCTCGATTCTATTGATGTTCTGATCTGGTGGACTGAAGCTTTGTAAACATTTAGACGCCTGTTCTTGTTTAGTTTTAATCGAACACATCTATTCTTGCTTTTTTATCCCCTTCATACAAGCGGAGAATTTTTTTGGTGGTATAGATCTGACCCTAAAAAAATAGACATGTTCCAACAAACAAAAAAAACATGGACACAACGGTCTTCAAGGGCTGATACGACCAAATTTTCAGACTGAATCAACTCAATGTCTTCACCCCATTTACATCAGTAGACAAGTTCCCGAACCTTTCTACATCACTGTACCACAACTAGCCACCCAAAACAGAATAATTCTTATAATAACTAAAGAAATATATATCAAGTCAGAAACATACCAGAGCCTTGTCTGACATCATCTTCCACATTGAATAAGCAACACTGTACCAGAGACAAAAAACATGATCACGGCTAATCAAATATAGGTTGCACCAATAACTCAGTAGCCATTATAGATAACTCAAAAACTGGAACAGTGTTCATATTTTACCAGAAAAATAGTAAATCGAACAGTATAAACACAAAACAAGATAAATGAAAGTAACAGAGATCAGAAAGGTTAACCAGATATTTACGTTGTGCTAACTGCTAAGGGAAGACCTTCAGGCACTGCAACAACCACAATGGTGACCTAAATAGGTATACCATTAATTTAATACCAAATCAAGAAACTACATTTTCCAAAATATATTAATAAAAAAAGTGTGCTCACCGCAACAATGACGATTTTAATAACTTCCTCTACCGCATCACCAGCCCTTGTCTTTCTTCTAATAAATTGAATAGATTTATCTGGACTTTTTGACAGGCCGGCGAAGTATCTAGAAGAATAAGTTAATAGAAGTAAAATCTACACAATTATATAGTTGACATAATTCAGTTGCTAAACTCAGATTTACCTGATCAAAGAAACAAGCAACACCAAAAGAGCAACTGCAAGCCCAGCTATGCCAACAAAAGTTGCAAGACTATTCAAACGTACCTATGATAGCTCATCCACAAATATTTATGTGTAAGCTATGTGTATTTATGTTTATCACTAAAACAAAACATTTTTTAAGAAAACAAACCTGCAAGGGAGTTTCTTCACCAGTATCCTGCAGTATACTAGCCATCTCCGATCCCCTCACAGTGTTTATTCCGACCACAGTTACCTGAAAATGCCACATACTGTTCAGTATATAAGACTGCTGGAATTCAGTATATATAATTTCAGCGACTAAAGTAAGATTCATGTTTCCCTTCAGCAGTATAGAAGACCCATAGATAAAAAATAAAAAAGATAAGAAAATTAAATCAAAATAAGTAACTTGAGTAACTCATGTAATAAAGGAGACTTTTATCTTACCAGCATAGTACCATAACCATCAGCGACTTTACATCCAGATATCAAAAATGGATGCTTGCCATCTTTCTTAACCTGTCACATGACGTCACGGTGGAGGAAGATGGTTAAACAACATCTATAATGAGAATAGCCCTTTACTGGTAACCAAAGCAACTTACAATCTTGCTTTCACCAGTCGTGCAAGATTCATCAATGGCAAGAGAGTGGCCAGAAATCAGAACTCCATCTGCAGGGACCTGAAAATATTGGTTTATGAGTTCAAATTAGGGAGCAAATCAGCACAAAGCTCCAATGCAAATTTGGAACAAGATTAAATGAACTAATTAACGTAACTCACCTGATCACCAGTTTTTAGAGGAACAACATCACCAACAACAAGATCAAATATTGAAACCTCAACTCTTTTACCAACTCTCATGACCTGCAAAAGTTATTTATGTATGTTAATTTACAGAAAAATAACCAAGGATGACAAGAACTATGTCTAGAAATCAAACCTCCATACGTATATTCTGTTTCTTGACATTCAAATTGTGAAACTGAAGAGACTGTTGGTAATCACTGATAGCTATAAAATTCAAGGAAAATAAGAATTACCAAAATTGATCTATAAAATTGATGTGAACACAAGTGAGTGAAACCATACTGCACCCTCTAAATGCACAAAAACTACAAATCAACCCAATCATCGAGAAAAGAAGACCTATCCGTGAGCTTCAGATATTAAATTCAGTTACCTGTAACAACGACAACAAGAAAAACGACAAAGGCAATGCTGCACCCATCATACCACCCTTCTTTGATACCCTGATATGTAATTGAAGAAGTAAATAAATTACAGGATTTTTAAAAGAAAAGCTAGGTAAGATTGTAGAAATGCCTAAAACTCACTATCATTGTAGAAAAGCAAAAGAAGCAAAACAAAAGCTTGACAACAGATAAGCATTCACATGCATTTGGATTAGCACATAAACTATCCCTAGAAAGCTGAACTGCAGAGAGCATATTTATTCACGTTATAGCTGGTTAATAGACAAAGTAATTAACAACATGACTTTTATCAATAAATCACAGACCCTCATTTGAATAATCTAAAACGTTAACCTAAATTTTGTAAACCCTCATGTTCTACACCAATATACTGCAAAAGGACAAAGATGCTTGAAAGTTGGAGAAGGAATTAAGTACACGTGTTGTTTTTCATACGTAAACAACTTGCGTTCTGATTTCGCATGGTAATCTGTCTTAAGATAAAACTGGTGGGCTTGATGAGCTTTAGAACATGTTATATTACCAAATGCAGACAAAGATGAGACTTCATAGTCTTCCGAGGTCAGCAACATGGAAAGTAAAGGGTTAATACTTGCAGATTTCCTTATGTCTACTTATCTGAACAAAGAAAGAATATCAGAGAGAAAAAGCACCCCATTTCAGGCTTAATTAGATTAAACCCCAACCGTAACAACTGTTGATTTATGAGACGCTGTAAGAGTTTAAAGTTCCATCCAGATCTTCAAAACATTCGTTCAACAACACTCGAAGTAGGACGCTATGGACCAGACCTTTATTTGATGACTATATGTGTACAGACTTTACTGGAACCATACTTCGATACAGTTATCAGGTACTTAACTAGTTAACCTTGTGTAACTGCCTCTAGCGAGTATCAATCCCCTAGATCCTATGTCCAGGTCAAAAACTGCTACAGCATGAACAATTTTGTTGGGTATGAAGACCATTCAGCCACATATTATGCTTACATAATAAACTCACGAAATCCTTGAGAAGCAAATTGCATGGCCTTGAGAAGTGCTTTGCAGAACATGACAATATGTCACCATAAATCTTTTAACAAAGATAATAAATACAGTCTCGACAACACTACATTTAACTCACCTCTGACTTTATCCCCAAAGCCAAGGATGCTATCGCAGCTATAATCAAGATGATAATGGTTAGGTTCTGCCAGGCTTCCCAGAGGGACATCTACAATAACAAATGTAAATGAACGATACCAGCAGATACATCAGTTCCTCACAACAGAGAACACTGAAACTTTAACCGCTAATTGAATAAATTAGAGTATAAGAAATTACCAGAAAGCTTTGGGGGGGTTTACAAGGATATGTGTTAGAACCAAATGCTTGCATCCGATGTTGTAAATCGGTATCATCTCCACTGATGCCCTTCTCTAGATCTGTCTTTAACATAATTGATAGTCCACCAACCTGATGTAGAAACACGACAGGTGATTAATGAATAATGAAGACAAAACATGTAAATCAATAAAAATAATTAATACTTGCACACTTACACCACCATGCTCTTCTAAGGTAGCAAAGTCATTATTGCCTGTCATTGTAACAAGTTGATCTTGTCCAATTCCAAAATCACCACTGCAAACTAGTAAGAGGTAACAGGCATACATACAAGAAAAGGAAGCAAGATTAGTATCAGATGTGAAACCTATATAGAAGTCTATGCATAAAGCATAAGTATATGAGAGACTAAACGGTTCCCTTAAAGAATCATATAAGAATACATAATGGAAGCTACCTTCAAGCTACGGGGAAGAAAACAATAGTTGAATTTAACAAAAATATAGAGAAGCTTAAACTTATCGGATATCGGGCCATTGAGAATTAAACACGAGCTTTACAGAGATAAACGTACTATTGGCACTTAGCCCAGCTTCTCGGAAAAGAACTGCAGCCTAAAACATAGAAAATCAGGAATTAGGATGAAACACAGAATCAGCTACTAAGTAAGAGAATATCTGATAGGATATGTAACATTACTCGTGTCACTTGTGCATGTGTTCTGATCTTTCTTATTAGTAACTTTTTCTCTTCATCATCATCATCTTCTTCTTCCTCCTCCTCTACTTCTTCTACTTCTTCCACTACTTCTTCAACTTCTTCTTCCTCTTCCTTTTTCAAGTCCAGTGCGTATAAGAATCGACGGTAAGCATTTTGGATAAGTGCAGTTTTCTACAAGAAGTTAACAAACATGTGAGTTCTATTCATTAATATAATAAGCGAATGAGGAGAGACTTGAAGCTTAATTTCAACAACCAGACAAATTAACACAGATTTATTTTGTAAATCTCTCATAGTAGCGAAATTTGTTTGTGACTGTTACTGAAACATGTTAATTAGTTTCACGCGAGAATCATACATGATGCCATGATGGTAGTGGATACTTGTCCTACAGAACAAAATTAAGGGACAAATGATATATGCTTGCATTTCAGTGAAATATAAACTACCTATGAATGAAATGTCCATCTCGCCAAATACTACACCAAAAGAAAAAAGCACAAAACAATAAAGAAAAAACTCCACCAGAATAACCAAAATTGATAAAAGATTTACTGTTTTTATTCCCAGGGGTATGATATTAGCAATAGTTTTAAGATGACCAAAATAGCTCTCATCATCGACCCTGCAAGAATCGAACTGCCATCGATGGGGAGAAATTCGTAAGTTGCTCATAGTTGAAGCAATTAGATCTGAGAAGACTTTCGAGAACTATGCCGAAAGTTTTCGCGAGGTTACAAAGAAACAAACTCCGTTGATAAAAGAAGTCGATTCTCTTCAAAAGTTACATGTTCATCACTAGGGCTGCACAAAGGTCGGTTCGGCTCGGTTCTTGGTGGAACTCTGTACCTGTACCTTCTCATGGTCGGTTCTTAAATTTTGTACATGTACCCTGTACCATGTACCCTGGATCCGGTTCCGGTTTTGTACCCTATACCCTGGGTTCGGTTCCGGGTACGTACCCTGTACCCTTTTTCTTTTTTTTTTTGTTACATCTAAAATTTAAATGTAAATTGTTAAAATAAAAAAAAAAAAAAATTTAAGTGTTTCTACCATTTCAATCTAATTACGAAATGTATACAGTATTACGAAATGTGTAGAAATGAATTTTATGTTAAAGATTGAATTGATGACTAATATAGAAAAAAAAAAAAAAAAAAATCACATTACCTTCCTCAACATTAGAGTTATCATCTAGTATATAATCATATAAAAGATCAAGAGCAATAGGTTTTAGTAATCAACTTTGTAAAAGATCATGAGGAGGTACAGGTACAGGGTACATGTACAGGGGTAGTACCTGTACCTTGTACCCGGTTGTACTCGGTTCCCATTTTTTGTACCCGTACCCTGTACCTTGTACCCTCGGTTCGGTTCTTTTGGGGTACGGTTCCGTCGGTTCTGGTCCGGTTCTTCGGTTCCGGTCGGTTCTTGTGCAGCCCTATTCATCACTTTATCAGAAAAGAAGAAGAAGATAAAGACTTGACTAGAAGAGTGTATATTGAAACAGTAATGGAATACGAATTGATTCAGACGAGGATGTAGGGAACATGGATCAAATTCTACAATAGACATCAACGGTGACTAAAGTTGGAGAGTATGGGAGTGTGAGGAGGAGTACGAGGACTATGCCAGTTGCGAATAAAATGTTTTCAAACATTTTGATAGCTACTACGAGGGGACCAGATTCTACTATTTGCGGGACTAAACATTCCTATGCTCTTAGAGCATCTGCAATCGTCGACTATTTTGACGATCAAAGATTGAATTTGATCGATAGTCGGTGAAATACAGCCACAGTCGTCGATCAATTATAGTTTATAGTCGAGGAAAATCACTGTTCGAGATTAAATCTCGTCGCTGATCGACGACGAAAAATTATAGTCGCGCGAATTCAAAAGGCCTCGTCTGTCACCGAACGATTCTCCAGAATCTCGCTTAAAAATACGGACGAAGATTTGGCAATTCGCCAGCACAAGCGGGATACTAAAATTCCGCTCTACCAGACGACACCCTTGAAGACCGCCTAGACATAAGCGAGGTGGTGACATACCGTCCAAAATTTGAAATGACGGGCGAGATTCTATAGTGGCGCTTACGATTGGAAGAGACAGCAGGACCTAGCCTGGAGCTGGGCGAGCCTCAATGGATTCGCTGGTGGTTGGGCGAGTTGATACCCCATCGTTCAGGTGACCGTTAATACTTCCGTTGAAATGTTACCGTTGGAGTTTAACGACTATATTTTTACCCTATATATATGGGATAGGAGACCAATGGCATTTTACTGAATTCATACATATTTTGTGTGAAAATTCAAAAGTTGATTCTTATTTGAAATTAAATGCCACCATCAAAAGCACGAGGTCCAAATTTTTCGTCTTTTGAAGATGTTACGATGTGTAGAATTCATTTGTCAATTTCTCAAGATTCTAGCATTGGTACCGATCAATGTGAAGATCAATTATGGTCACGTATTCTATTCCGGATGAAAGAAGATACACCTACTATGCCAGCACGTAGTTGGACCTCCCTTCAGAAACGATTTCAAATTATAAGTAAAGATGTTGCGCTATTGTCTGCAAAGGAGGCTGAAGTAGAAAGGGAACATCATACTGGTTGGGGCCCTGAAAATAAGGTAACAACTCGTTTAATTATGCTTATTACATTAATCCATATGATTGTATACCCTTTAACATAATGAATTGAAACACCAGTTCGCAGAAGTCCGTAGGCTTTTCAGGGAAGCCACTGGTCGAAGTTTTAAGCATGAAGATTGCTACACAGTTATGCTAGAAAATGTTAAATATTCAAGAAGGTCGACATTTGTTTTCTATTCATCACAAGCAGAGTCTGATTACGACAATGAATCTCAGGACGTACAGGACACACCAGACTTAAGCCTAGATGGTCCAAGCGCATTTGACGACCTAGGAGATATCCAAAACACAGTAATCCGCCCAATGGGGAAAAAAGAGGCAAAACGACAAAAGACAAAAGGGAAAGCAAAATTTACTGAACAACAGGAATTGATGGAAAATATTTATAGAGAGCAACAAAGCTTCAACGCGAAATATATGGAACAAAGAGATATGAAGATGGCACAAAGAGATGCTGAGTTTGCAGCAAAATTAGCTAATGATAAAGCAAAGTTTGAAGCTAAATTAGCTGATTCAAATGCAAAGTTTGCGGCAATACAAGCTAGGCAAGAAGAAGAAGAGGAATGCCGTATAATGACGATGGATCTGTCACAAATGGATGTTGTATCAAGACAGTACATCGAACTGAGGAAGGGTGAAATTTTGAGGAAAAGATTAACCCAATCATAGAGGCCATTATTATTTACTATTGTCATATTGTTTATTTAATTTTGTGCATTTATTTAGAAATTTCAGTTTAGTTTAATACCAATAGATTTTTATGTTTTTAACGGGTCCTAATTTTTTGGATTTATTTTTTAAAATTACTTCAGAAACTAGATGCACTCGAAAGATCACTTTAAATATAAACGTAACTAATAAGTGTAGTCCTTACAACACATTCAGCCAAAAAGCCCATAAAAATATTCATGCATCCCCAACAGATGACCATATGTGTTCGATCAAGTCATTTCTCAAACGAACCTCAGTTTGTTTATCGAATACTGCACGTCTGCGTTGGTCCTTCACCATTCTTGAAAGTTGAGCAGTGTTGTCCCTTGAAATGACACATGGAGCACCATGGCTTCGTTGTTCATAGTCATGCGGCCAGTCACCGGGAATACATTCATCCTCCACTATCATATTATGTAGAATAATTACAGTTTTCATTATATAGGCTAACACGTCAGGATTCCACATTCTAGCGGGTTGTTTGATAATTGTAGATTGACTTTGTAATATCCCGAACCCCCGTTCAACATCCTTTCGACAACCTTCCTGCATAGCTGAAAATTTTTGTTTCCTTTGTGAATCAAGATGTTTTATGGTAGTCACAATAGTTGTTGTCTCTGGGTATATTCCATCCCCAAGATAGTACCCCATATTATATTGATTTCCATTGACCTCAAAGTTAACTGCCGGTGCTTTACCGTTGATAAGCTTTTTGAAAATATACTACCGGTTCATCACATTGATATCATTGTTTGAACCCGGTATACCAAAAAATGCATGCCAAAACCAAAGATCATGCGACACCACTGCTTCCAAAATAATAATTTCGCTACCCTTGTAAGCGGTATAAGCCCCCGATTCAGCGGAAGGGCATTTGTCCCATTTCCAATGCATGCAATCCACACTACCAAGCATCCCTGGAAATCCCCTTTTTTGGTTTTCATCGAGGAGGAGTTCAACATCACGCTGACTTGGTGTCCGCAAATATTCTTTTTCGTATAGTTGGACTATCACCCAGCAAAATCTGCGGGTTGCTTCCAAAACTGTAGTTTCCCCAATACGTAAATACTCATCGATTGGATCTGTCGCACAACCGTAAGCTAACATTCTAATTGCTGCAGTAATTTTTGTGTGGGGGGTTAAGCCTAGAACACCACAGGCATCATTTTTTTGCATAAAATAACTATTTACCGCAACAACATCACCCAATATACGGTTGAATAACTCTCGACGCATTCTGAATCTTCTACGAAATACATTCGGCGGAAACGTCGGGTTGTTGCAGAAATAGTCTCTCCATAGACCTTTGGCACCTACATCACGTTGTCTTGCTATTTTTCTACGTGTATGCGGAGCGCTCATATTTGACAACATTAAACCAGCAGTAACTGCTAGGTTATTAGTGTTCGCTTCATGTGAACTTTCATCTGATGAGTAGTAACTGCTGTTATCATCATCGTTTAATGAACCAGAAGAAGAAGAAGTATAAGATATATACTGAGGAAAACTAGAAGAGTAACCATAGTTATCTATATGATTTAGATAGTTTGCCATTTTTTTCTGTGTTGCAATTTTTTGAGCAAGAGCTAATGATAAAATCGGTTTGTATTGATGGAGAAGCCAGTGTGGTTATTTATAATAGAAGAGTAAAACTGAATTTTGAATATTGATATTGACAAGGCTATGAGATGAATTGACCTGACACCGACCACATTTCAATGCAAAGATTATTTTTCAGATTGCTCAGAGATATTTTATTGTAACTTGACAAGGCAATGAGATGAATTGACAATACACCAACCACATTTCAATGCAAAGATTATTTTTCAGATTGGTCAGAGATATTTTATGTAACTTGACAAGGCAATGAGATGAATTAACAATACACCAACCACATTTCAATGCAAAGATTATTTTTCATATTTGTCAGAGATATTTTATGTAACTTGACAAGGCAATGAGATGAATTGACAATACATCAACCACATTTCAATGCAAAGATTATTTTTCAGATTTGTCAGAGATATTTTATGTAACTTGACAAGGCTATGAGATGAATTGACCTGACACCGACCACATTTCAATGCAAAGATTATCTTTCAACTTCGTCAGAGATATTTTCTGTAAGTCGACAACCAAATGTGATGAATTGACCTGACACCGACCACATTTTAATGCAAAGATTATTTTTCAGATTTGTCAGAGATATTTTATGTAACTTGACAAGGCAATGAGATGATTTGTCAGTGATATTTTATGTAACTTGACAAGGCAATGGAATGAAATAGATTATTTTTCTCTATTTAATCACATTTCTTTTTCTGTTCACTTCAAAAATTACCTCCAACCATGTCAACATTTCATTCAGCTGAAGACTTGGCTATAACAAAATCCTGGTATTACGAAACCTTAGTCAAGATGTTATAGTCGGAATTGTTGATCCAGAAACCTTATGGGGGAGGATCCACACACATTTTGGTGAGGAATATGGAAATTCAACCCAAAGATCTGTTGTACAAATTTATGATAGATACCAAGTTATTCAAAAGGGAATAGCTGATTATGTATCTATACAACAACGGATCTTTAACCACACCCATTTAGGATTATCGATCCAACAATTTTTAAGTATGCATACCATTAGAAAAGTTGTCTCCTCTATCATTAACAACAATGTCAAATAACAAATTATTTAACTGTTTCGTCAGCTTGTGTATGAGGAAATCGCTAAAATGCACTACTTTCAGGAAATGGGGGAAGAATTCATATTTGTAGCAAGCTACAAGTTCATGAAGTCCAAAATGTAATCGGAATTAACTCCTAAATTTATCAATTAAAGTTAAAGTTTAATCTATCTTTTTTTTAGAGTTTGAATTTTTATTTATGCTAGTGACCTAATAATAGCGCCTGAATCGTCGCCAACGGAACAACACCTTATGCTAGTACAATACTTTTATTAAATCAAAAAAGACATACATGAAAGGGAAAGAAAAATAAATTACCAACACAGAAAAATCAAGTAAGAAATACCTATAAGTGAAACCGTAAGGCTTGGCTTGTCGGACGACGTTGACGATGTTCTGGCTTACTACGTAGAAAGATTAACACAAAAGGATTGAGTTCATCCATTACCCTTAAGATCTCAAAATGAGGTTTGTACCGGAAATCACTTCGTTTCCATCTTGTTCATTCCTCCAGTGATCGGGCAACAACTTCATCATCAGTTTCATTCCTAAGACGAAATTCATTGACCCGAGCAGTTAAAGAAGAAAATTCTAATACTTCCTTAGTAATTTCCACATATCGACAAAAAATGCCTGCTCTGTTCCGGTTGTTGGGATTACCGGTTTCATCGCCAAAGTTTACATGTGTGTGTTCCAACCATTGCATGGTCATACAACCATTGATATCACGTTCATGATCCCTTGTTGGATAATGTAATACTATGTTTCGACATATGGATAAATCTTCATCTAAAGTAAAATTGCTTGCATTAAGGGTAAAATTTTCGTACCCAGACATTGAAAACTAAAATATGAGAATAATGAAATGAGGAAGGTAGCTATTGAATTTTATTTATAGTGGTCTCAAATACAAAATATAGCCGTTATGCAAGAAAAAAAAAGGGTAATATAACGGTAATAAAACGGTTATTTAACTATAGTAATGTGCTGTAAAATTATCATATTACATAAACGGCCTAGTAAAAAAAATTACATTTTATTTAACCGTAAATCAACAATAAAAATAACCAAAGAAGTTCTTTTTAAATACAATCCAAATTTTAAAATGTTTTTTTTAACCGGAGTTCGATCTTGGTGGAATAAATGGCGGGAAAGATGGTCTGACGTTCTGCGTTGGGCGAAAAGTTGATGAAGAACCAGGAGGTGGTGTTATGGCATATGAGGCAAAACCTAAGGGTTGTTCTTGACGGGATTGGCTTAGCTGTCTGGTCAACAACGAAACCTGATCTTGTAGGAGGAGGTTTTCAGCGGCTGTCTGAGTTTGAAAAGTGTTGAACTCAACTTCCTTAGCTATGATGTAATCCATCCTATCCTTAGTTTCAGATAAGGTAAAATCCCGCAACTCTTGTGTAAAATCAGCAAAGTCTTGCACTAAATCATAAGCCGCCACCTGGGATGGAAAAAAAATAAGAATAAGCATTAGAAACACAACATTTCATAAACCGTAATCAATTTTTTCACGACTTTGTTGAATACTTACATATGGTAGTTGTTGGGGAGGAGGAATGGGTACATGATCACGACGCCGTGGGATGTTGTGTTTGATACGGTCACCCGCATATCCATACGTTTCAACCTCCCAATCAACTGCCGTCACATATTTGTAGAGGTTGGTAACATGTTGCCAATATTCATAATAAACCTCGTATTCCACGACACGTACGTATTCACTACAATTGCCGTGAGCTCTGGCTGTCATGTCCTCAATCTCATTGTCACCGAAGTTGGAAATGCAATTAAAGGGGTTTGCAGGAATACCCCAAGTTGGGTTGTTCTGCCTCCAACAACGGTCTCCGAGATACATATTGTGTTTTATCCAATAAAATGACAATAAATAAATACCAACCATGTCATAATAGTACGAGTTGGAAAATGTAAGATTGTAAGAGAAATGAACTAGATAACTTACAGTGCCGAGCCAGAGAATGTAACCCGTTGGCCAGAAAGTTCTATTGCCTTGCAACCAATTTCTTCCGGTATAACTGCAGTAAGCCATGGTTGCCAAGTCACGGACTCGACAGATAACTGATTCAGTTCAGTCCTTGACTTCACGATATCAACACCCTTCTTTCGGGGGGCGAACCACATACGACATCTTGGCCATTCATGTTCACTTTCAGCCGTAGTCTTGTTTGGACGAAATATCCCAAGATATTCGTATCCCCAAAACTACAACATAAATACATTCAAAATGATTTAACTACATAACAACTAAATTGTAAGAAAATTTAATTCATTTAACGTTAAATAAATTACCTCCAAAATTTGGAATGGGCCGGATACTGATTTCTGTCCCCTAGAAGCCGTCGCGAGACCCGAATACAATTTTGATAATGCAGGACCACCCCAGTCGTACTGATCAACTTCATTTAGATTTTCAAAAGCAGCCAACCATCCTGCATCAATGTACGTTTTTGCATTTGGGAAACAGAAATTCCCTAGAACATACATATAGAACGCCCTCGCAACTCTATCAGCAAGGACACTATCATCGTTCGCCGCGTTCAATGTAGCGATATCAAAATAGGTGGTCAAAAACTTGAGAGTTATTGCATCTGAAACCCACTGTTGTGGAACACCTTCTCTTTTGCATACCGCATTATCTTTCAGTTCAGGAAAGATATTCGCACAGACATATTCAAATTCAAAATTTTGTGGCTCATAAGGAACTGATCTCCCGACACCGATACTAAGCCCGGTCAACATAACCCAATCGAGGGGAGTGAACCCAAGCTCTCCAAAAGAAAAATGAAATGTGTTGGTAGTATCCCAAAACCGCTCGATAATAAAATCAGTTAGAGCGTGGGATTAATCTACTACAGGTAGGGATAGTAATCTGGCCCAACCTCCCCTTTCTATTATATATTGGACCTATTAGACTCCTGAGTAATTCTCTTGTAGACCTGTAGAACTGATTTAAGAGAACCACGATGGTCAAACCTGAAGTTGGCGTCAGAGGAATATGTAATATTTGTAGAAACATGTTCCTCCATATCTTCGACAACGGTGTAATGTTCCAACCCCGGAACATCTACCGACTCGGGACCATGGACTGTGCTTCAGAATCCTCTGTGATTTTAGCTTTTTTGCTGGTTTTCTTTCTGCCAACCCATCTCGAAACAACATTGCTAGACATCTGCCGAAACAAATAATAGAACATTGTCAATAAACTGAGTAAATCACCACAATGCATAAACACTTAAAATTAATTTAACACCACCTAAACATGTAGGGAAAGCAAAATTTCCATATACATTTGTACAAAGAATTATACATCAAACATTCAAAAAATACATACATCATTATCAAAATACAACAATCACACCAATTATAACCAATCTAATTCAAATTACACAATTGCAAATAATTCCAAACACATTTGTTTTAAAATTAAATCAAAATTAAATCAAAATTAATTCCTTTCATTTCTACACAACATACTACATTCAACCAAAAATTAAACATAAACCCACTAAAATTAAGCTACAAGAATTTCGTATTGTATGTTCAATTTAACAAATAACAACAAATTTTAAAACCTAATTCATAACATGTACATAAACCCTAAATAAATTCCCAATTTTATAATTATAACACAAATTCATATTTCAATAATGGGTTTATAATATAGTAATTAAACAACATCTACAACCAATTTAACAAAAAAATCATCTAAATTATATATAAAATTAAAACAATTGAATTTAATTTTTTTTTAGGGTAGAAAATATACCTTGATTTCGCTTGAAATATGTTTGAGCGAAATATGAAAATGGAAACGAGGTATTGGGTTATCGTCAAATGATAGATTTGTTGGGAAAATGGGGTTGTGGGAGGGTTTCGGCTGGGAGTGGTAGGAGGCGAGAGGAAGGCAACAGGAGGCGAGAAGAAGATGAAGAATAGAAATGGAAAATTTAGGGTTATAAAACAGTGAAATACACAGGTGACGGGTTGGATTCTCGCCTCCTCCAACAGGACGAAATTACACCCTCTCGCCCGTCTATTTCCCACACAAGTGCCTCGTACGTCCAAGTGGCGACACTCTACTCTGTCGCTGGAGCAATTTTTCACACGGTTTTTTCGCACAATTCCTAGACGAGATTAAGGCACGTCGCTTGCACAAGCGAAATAGTCAGATACCGCTTGGAGAGTGGACGAGATTCTGGGATCGAGCCTGTAGGTTTGTTTTGCAGACGGAAGATCACAATCTCGCTTGTACCAGGCGCAGTGTTAATGGATCGTCCGTTTTTCTAAGCGATAGGATAGTAACTCGCTTACCCCCAAACGACAGTTTACTGCTTCGCTTGATCATCCCCCCGTTGTTTTTACCCCAGATCAAAGATCAAATTTTTTGATCTTTGATCGATGGGTATAATCGACCCATTGTGGATGCCCTTAGATAAGACGAAAAAAAAGAAGTCTTACACAGGGGCTTAGAATAACAGGACTTTTCTAGGATCAAAGCTATCTAAATAATTGGTTACAGAGTCTACCAGGGCGCGAGTAAAACACGGACCAAAGATCAAATATCCTTTTTGGTCCGTAAATATATACTTCAGAGGCACGAGTAAAAATAGGTTTTAGTCGAGATTTTATCCTGTAGCAGACTAGATTTGGGTTATTTTCTGTACTAAATATGGTTTACTCGGGCGAACTCGTAGTGTTACTCCTAGCATCAAACGGCGTCGCAGTGTACCGCATGGAATGAAGCGTTATCCTGGGACAACGCTCAGAAACATGGGCGGTAAGCTAGGAATACGCCTGATCAAGCGGCACACTAGGAATTCGCCTGCTGAAACGAGACTCTAGGATCACGCCCACCACCAGCGGACTCCTAAGATACCGCCCCATCCAAGCGGTTCACTGGGCTACGCCCAACACCAGGCGGGTTCCTAGAATTGCGCTTGCAATTTGGTGCGTCGCTGGAAGCCCGCCCCACTTTGGACGTTACTCTAGAGTAACGCCTGCTATATTTTTACCGTTGAGTTTAGTTTACGTTGAGATGTTACCGTTTAGTTTACCGTTGCAACGGCAACGACTATATTATGGCACTATATATGGGATATTAATCCAATTTCATCTTACTAAACTCACTCATTGTTATCTACTTAGTATTCAAAAATAATTAAGTTCTTTTTCATTTCAGTTTACTTCCGAATCGATTAGAATTATGCCACCACCACCAAGACCACGAGGTCTAAATTTTACTACAGATGAAGATGTAACGATGTGTAAAATTTATTTGTCAATATCTCAAGATTCTAGTATTAGTACCGATCAATTAGAAGAAAGATTATGGTCTCGCATATTATATGGGATGAAAGAAGCAATACCTTCGATGCCACAGCTCACTTGGACCTTCCTTCAGAAACAATTTCAAGGAATAAGTAAAGATGTGGCACTTTACTCTGCAAAGGAGGCGGAAGTGGAACGTGAACACCATACTGGATGGGGCCCCGAAAATAAGGTAACTACTCATTTAATTTTGACGATTACATTACTGTTTTGAATTGTATATCCTCCACTGAATTGAATTAAAAAAAACAGATTGCAGAAGTAAGGAGGCTTTTCAAGGAAGCTAATGGTGGGAAAAGTTTTAAACATGACGAGTGTTATGCAATTATGTTAGATAATATAAAATATTCCCGACGATCGACATCTGTTTTCGATTCATCACAAGCTGAGTCAGATTACGAAAGCGGTGAGGAAAACCGGGAAACACAGGAAATTTTGGTCGAAATTCCAGTGGCTATGAAGACAAAGAGATATCCCTAACACATATACCCGTCAAATGGGAAAAAAAGAGTTGAAACGACAAAAGAAAGGGAAAGCACATTGTAGTGGCCAACAGGAAATGATGGAAAATATTTAAAGAGAGCAACAAAACTTCAACACCAACTGTACAGAACAAACAAAAATGAAGATGGCGCAGAGAGAATCCGAGTTTGCAGCAAAACTAGCTGAGAAATCGACAAAACTAGCTGAGAAATTGGCAAAGTTTACGGCAAAACAAGCTAGGAAAGAAGCGGATGAGGAATTCCATATAATGATGATGGATGTCTCTGGGATGGATCCGGGATCAAGACAGTACTTCAAATTTAGGAAGGCAAAAAATTTGAAGAAAAGATCAAACCAACCTTAAAGGATTCTTGGAATACCTTATACCTATGTAAAGGGCAGTCTTATTAGCATTGTCATTTTAAGTTTCAACTTGTATGAACTAATTAATTTTATTTTAAATTTCAATTTTTTTGTTTTTTAAAAACTCACATGCCTTTAACAGTATCTAACGAGCTGATTTTTACATTTTTTAAAAAAAATGACCGTTGCCACTCCAGTTATAAAATGATCATTGTCATATCCTACTTTCACTACCATCACCTGCAAACTCTCATATTCTGCTTCAACAACAGAATTCTTCAAAATTTCATACAAAGCATACATAATGGAGGGTTCAAGCTCATCACCAATTACCAAGTGTTCTCCTTGTATTTCTGCTGGTCATGTTGCCAGAGATTGTCCTTGGGAAGGTAGAAAATGCACACTAACCAACTACAAGGGTACCCATTTCTTAGAAAAGCAAAAAAAATGCTGGATTTCAACCTTATGTGAAGTGCAACTACTGTGGAGTTTTCATCTGGTTAGATGCTTATGTAGCTTCACACCAAGGTATTCCACCACCTATTCCACCAACTTTACCAGATGATGAAAAGTGGTTAAAAAAGAAGCAATTTTACTGCTACTCATGTGGGGAAGCTGATCACATGGCTTACAACTGCAGAAACAATCTCTTACCATGCACAGATCCATGTTGTGATGGTAAGATGAAGTTGCTCACTTCTAAAAAACCTGAATCTATTGGAAACAGATTCTACTTATGTC
Organism: Papaver californicum; assembly: GCA_023531435.1. Taxonomy (NCBI): domain Eukaryota; kingdom Viridiplantae; phylum Streptophyta; class Magnoliopsida; order Ranunculales; family Papaveraceae; genus Papaver; species Papaver californicum. The sequence goes on from JAJJMC010029797.1 coordinate 3,884,719, forward strand.
AAACATGTAAGAAGGTTAAGTTTCAATAAATATGTAAGCAACTGTTGAAATATGTATGAACTAAGATATTGTCATACTATTATAACTAGGTAATAAAGAAAATAACTTTGCAACTTCATATAGTATTCATATCAAAACAGGAATTGCAACATAGAGAGTACTAGTACTCCAAAGAAAGGGTTGGTCACAAAATTGAATCATATACCATTTATGAGGACCTATTCTGAAAATAGGTGAGAAACGACTTTCCTCATTCAATTTAGAATCGTTTTCAATCTTCTATTTGAATCTGGAAGATGAACGAACGTCGTCGACAATATCTGCATGCTGATTTTGAACTGCAAGAAACAGTGAAGATATAAGTAAATCAATCACTTTGCAACACCCAAAAACAAAAAAAAAAAAAAAAAAAAAAAAATCACAATTTAAAAACTATAAGTTTAGACAAAAGTTTGAACGATTAATTTCCAGTGCATAACATGAATATAGTTCGGCATTTAGAAGTTGGGTTTCGAGTACATACATTGCGTAACATTTCTGGTAGTATTTTGCATTGAAAATGACTCGTTCATATCTATGCTGATGAAATCTCTGATAAATTCTTTACACTCTCTTGCTAGATTTTTTCACTTTTTGAGTCTCTGAGAAAATCTAGTAAGAGAGTGTAAAGAATTTCTCAGAGATTTGCAGAAGTTATTAATGTTTTTTTGTGCGTTTCTTAAAAAAAAAAACTCTATCTTCTTCATTGCATTGCTAGCTAAATACTAACGCTTTATTTCCAATGTTTTCTTCTTCTTCTTCTTCAAAAATGACCAAAAATGACCAAAGGAGGAAGACAGAATGGTGCAGGTTGCTAGCAACTCGCTTGGAATCCCAGGCGGGGCGCTAGAACACCGGCCGTCCCATTCATCCCACACGGTAAGTTAGCACATGTACAACTCCTTCAGGCGCGTTGCTAGCCTTTCGCCCCATCAGGCGTGATTCTGGGATACCGCCCGTCTCTCGGCGTGGTCTTAAGATACCGTCCAATACTAGGCGTTACATTAGGACTCCGCCCCATATCGAGCGTTACGCTAAGATTCCGTCTCGCGCAAACGTTATTCTAGGATTTCGCTCGTGTTTCCAAGCGCATCGCTGGGACACCGCCCAACACCAGGCGCATCGCTAGAACACCGCCCGACTATACACGGCTTCTCTTGGGCCGGACCAAAGATTAAAATTTTTAGTCTTTGGTTTTTTACTCTAGTCGACCCATTGTGGTTGCTCTTAGAGGATATCTTAAATCATAATAAAATATCTAAATTATCCTCCTTTCAAAATTAAAACCCAATAACTAAATCAAAATCTTATTCTAATTAAAATTTATTCATCTTCTTTTCTTGAACATCATCAACAACCCAATCAAGTAATCCAAGAAAAAATCTGTGGGAAATTTCAAACTCCACAACAAAACCGCATGGTTTATGTTAGATATTATTCGACAAATCCACGTTTTATTTCTTTCCTTTTTTTGTCTGTTTGAAAATTGTTTGTTTGATTGATTTTTTTTAGTAAAAATTAGGTTAATGTAATTTACGATTGTTTTTTTTTAACAAAACTCAACCGTAAAATCAAGTTCTAAAGGTGTTACGGTTGGGAGTTCTTAAAAACTCAACCGTAATTATTAAAACAAATCGAAAGAGCTATTTACGGTTGGGTTTTGGTATATTGAACCCAACCGTAATTGACCAAAACCCAACTGTAACTCATATCGAACCCAACTGTACTGGCCAAAACCCAACCGTAACTGAGTTACAGTTGAGTTTGATATACTTTCCCAATTTTTAACCAATTACGGTTAGAAATTCATCATCACCCAACCGTAAATTAGTCTTACGGTTGGCTACGAAGGCAAAAATCCAACCGTAAACAGGTCTGAAAAGCTAAAAAATAAAATCTTTGGTTGGGTAAATCACGATTTCCATCATGAGATATGTAAAGTTTAGTTTCTATATCATATAAGAATTCACCCACCTCAAATTTCTCACTGGAATCACTCAATTTGGTTGGGTGAATCAAAATCTAGGGTTTTTAAAAAAATCTTTCTTTCCTTCTACTTCTCTTCCCTTTAAAAACCAAAACACAACTCTAATTTTCTGTCTTTAACTATTAATCAAAATCATTAATCTAATCTAATAATCAAAACTAAATTAATATTAATCCAACAAGGGTTGTTTAGTCATTATAAAAATACGACGGATACGGGTTTTTGAATTTACTAACTGATGATCCTTTTTGTCTTTATATAAAAAGCCCTTCTATAAAACCATAAGCCCCTATATAAGGCTTTAAAAAAACAAAAAAACATTTTTAAAGTAAATCCAACTATCCAAAAGGCCATTATTTAAGATGTGTTAATATATTGAATTAGTTGCTAAATTGGTTTTATTAATTAAATTATAGATTATAGTTAGAGGTAAAGCTAAAAAAAAATAAAAAAATTTGGAAATTTTCTTGGTTCAAGAATAATCGGTTGATATAACACTTACACGATAGTTGATAGTTTTTGATGTTGTTTAAGTTCTTCGTGTATGAAAAATATCACTCCAAATTTCAGCAGATGTTCTGCATTTTTATGGAAGATTGTACACAACTGGCAGATGCAATGAATAATACCTTCCAATTTTGGGTTATACAAATCTTTGAAAATCATATCAGAACCGAGATGTATACTTCATTACGTTTTCCAACTACGCACAATCGTCCATAATATAAAGAAAAACTGCCGATTATGGGTATGGTTTTTAGAGATTTGTATAACCTACAATGGCATGTGTGATTTTTTCATCTGTATATTGTGTACAATCGTCCTTAAAAATGAAGAACATATGTTGATTCAGGGTTGATGTTCTTCGTGAATGAAGAACATCAATAACAATTGGTCGTCGTGTAAGTGATGTCTCGGACGATTGTTCTTGAACCCAAATATATATATTTTTTTAAAATAAAAAGATTGCCTTGAAAAGAAAAAAAAATCAAATTTATGATCGGTTTTAAGAGGAAGGAAATAAATTAGAAGTAACGATAGAAAGGTAAATTCATTTCCAATACTGATCGTGAAACGCCATGAGCAGCAGGATGTTGAGGTCCGAAATTCGAAGTGAAAATTTTAATTTTTAACTAGTGAACGTAATTTAGTATATTCACCCATTTTAGACATCTCATATCCCCTTCCTTCAGATGGGAATAAAATTAGAAGGCCTTAAATAACTTTTATAGGCCTTAATAGCCTGGTAAACATTTGAGTGATAATATAAAAGGATTTTCAAAAATAAGAGGCAGTTGATATACGTCATCAACCAAACTAAAATCTCCCTTCTACAAAATGGTAGGCACCCGTATTCATCCGGCGATAGAAGATTCACCTTTAAGTATACAACATTGATAATAAAGGTACCAAATAGTATGGAGGTTTATTAATCCAATATTTGAGGATTTTTTCTCGCACATGGATTTTGGTACACCCTCAAACAAATTAGTACTCGATTGGCATCCATGTAAATATCTTTTTAACTTGGGTAACAAAATACAAAAAGAGCGAGAAACAAAAGAATCACTGCTAATAGTGGCAAAATAAGAATTACCGGTAAAGAGGAGCATAAAAACATTTCAAAGACAAAATACTAATAAAAGACCTAAAATTAAGAATTTCTTGTATAATTATGTATATGAATTTATTATATAACGACGTGAATATCAACTCATGATATATGTGTCAATAAACCGTGAGGTATTATGATGCAGATCGGAAGCATGTAAAGATGATAATAATCACAGTGGAATAGAATTATTGAAAAGTAACCGGTAGAATGGGTAGAAATCGATAGAAATTAGTTGATGTTCAAAGAGATATCCTAAAATTACGGGGTTATAGAAATTAGTTGATCTTTAAAGAGATATCCTAAAATCTACGGGGTTATCTAGACTTCGTTAGTTCACTACGATAACGACTATAGATATGAGATTAGTGTTCAGACTTCGGGGTAAACCCAACTATGAATAAATATCAAAATCAATAAACTCAACAAGTTTAATGAAAATAAAATAATTTTAATTAATCAAAAACTCCCATAATTTTCGTTTTTGGAGCTCTTTATATAGATAACTCCTACTAAACAAACCCTAAACTTGTCAAAACCCTATAAACTTGTTTCCCAAGATATCTACTACATTTAGACAACTTTCCTAACTTATTAGAACTCTTAAAATAAACTTCTAAACTCTTCTAAAATTAGCCTAAATAATAAATCCGAAAATTAATTATTTTTCTACTAAAAATAACATTAATAAAATATAAATAATAATAATAAATAATAGATTTATTTTCCATAAATCTCCCTCCATCATATTATCAAGTTTTCTTCCATCTTATCACTATACTAGTTGCCTATATGATTACATGAAATTGGTGAAACTATTTTGACACCAAACACTACGCCAACACATGATAAATTTGACAGGGGCCTTAGAAAAATTCGATAGGGAAGCTATGTCAATTCATTTTTGATGGAAAAGTTATCAAACTCATATAATATGGCCGAGCCACTACTTGGATTATATTATCGACAGGCATATGTAAATCCACTAGCTAGTAAAGAGCAAAACTCATTTCTTACTCTCATATTTATTTCTCTCTTCTCTCTGATCAGTGATATCTCCATAATTTCTACGGAGAAAAAAAATGAAAACCTAATTATTACTCAGATCGAAGTGTTAATTAGATCTCTACCGAAATCTCTAATTTTGCAACTGCTGCTATGTCCTCTACTTGTTATATTTTTCGATGAAATAAACGAATTTATTCTGAATGAGAGCATGTGAAAATAATGATGCAGAACGTATATTGCTTCTTGCTGAAGGATGTCGGGGATCGTATAAGAGGTTTGTTAAAAAATATGACTGCCACTGTATTGACTCTTATATTTTCCTGCCTCTTTCATTTTCTGGTCAACATCACTGTTGAATAATTCAACCTTTCTTCATTTTACGAGTAGAAAACAATAAGAGATTACAAGCTGAAAGAGAGTTCAAAAACAACCCATTTTTGATGATGTGCATAATAGAGGCAATACTTCAGATACAGAGTTAATGCTTCTTTGATTCTTTGTTATATTGTGTGCTTTTCTGTCATTTGTGAATGTTTTTCTTTTCTATGCTGGAATTCAACATATTTTTTATCACGATTTGATCTGGCTGTTAATTTATTTTGTGATTATACCGCAAGGTTTGACAAAGTTTCCCTTGATAAAATCATTGAACGAGTTACTGATCTTCATAATCCTCAGTTAGGCTAAATACCAATTATATTGTCGTTTGTGGGTAACTAAGTGTAAAATCAAAGTGTTTTACTTCAGCTATATAAGACTATGGTTAAGCATTTTCTTCTCATATGGCCACATCTTGATCCAGTAGTTATGGAGGCATTTCATGTTGCGTATGATAACATATATGCATTTTATTATGCCAATATGGTTCATAGAGCAGCTGATTACTATCTCAGGTGTTTATAGATAAATTTACTTCCAGATTTCTCATTAGTTGGTATTGTGAACTTAATGTAAAATAATTGAAAAATTCAATATTTTGTTTGTCCTGCACAAACAATTTTTTTTCATCTAGAGTATTCTATTCCTAGTAGGCGTTTAATGTTGCTTTATTTTATGGTCATTTATGCAAGCCTAATATCCTTTTTGGTGATTTCAGGAAGAGCATGGTCCTGACATTCAGGTCGGGCTTGTAATTGCTGGAGATGGTGTATATGCTGAGGCAATCAAGAAGGAAATAATCTCGCATTGTCAGTCTTCCCAAGGGAGATTTTTCTTCAAAAGCACTTTCCCATATAAGTTCATTGTATTTGTAATTTTCTTTTTCTTTTTCTTTTTAATATTTTATGTCGTCTTCTTGGATGTTGTTTGGACAAATAATTCATATGAGATTAAAATTTTACAATATATGTCAATTTATTTTGAAGTTAAAAGTGTTATCAGTTCTTTATGTTAATTTTATTTACAATTTAAGCAATAAAAAAACTATTCATATAATTATTAAAAATATATATTGGTTGTCTATTCAATTTTGAAATTAATTGAGAAGTAACGTCCGTCAATAATTATTAACAAGCAAAGTTTGTAGTTAATTATTGATAATTATTGACGGTAAGTAATCATCATTTGGGTTTTCGACACCTTAAAATACGACAGGTTGTTCGACGGACAGACTCCGTCGATAATCTTTATCATTGACGGTTTTTGTCCATCAAGAAAGGTGATTTCTGGCGTAGTGAAAAGCTTGTGAATGTTGTTACGCATGTTAAGACTTGCATGATAATGAACACCTTAAACAAGTGTGTGTTATGAGATGGCTGATTTGAAATCTCTATAAATAGCCATGTACTTAATAGCTTTTATATCTTCTTAAAGTTTATAAGAAATCCCTCGTACTCTCAACTATTAATTACTTGAGATTATTAGTTAATATTAATGTTTAAGTAATATAATTAGTAGATTAATTATTTTACACGTTATCGGCACGAGTTAGTTTTATTTATTTCGAGCTTTGGATTGCTATTGGTTCTAATAAAATAAACGCTGCTAAATTTTCTGAAGCAGAAGGTAATTTTAATTACCATATTATCGTTGTGTCGTCGAATTTAAGTAAGCTATTCAGCAGTTTTAGACATTTCTGGCAACAACTATATTTCATAGGTTCTAGGGATGCTGAGTTACATCTTCATGCTAAGAGTCTTTCCCATACGATTAAAGCGGAAAATGTTGCATCCGAGCAGGATAGAGCGTCAACTTTAAAATTTCTTCGTCATCATATGCAAGACGGGTTAAGATCTGAATATATGACCATTAAGGACCCTGAGGATCTGTGGAGTTGCTTAAAGTATTGATATGACCACCTTAAGATGGTTATTCTCTCTGAAGCAAAACATGACTGGTTGAAACTACATTTACAAGAATTTAAATCTATTTCAGAGAATAATCTGGCATTGTTTAAAATCACCTCACAACTGAAATTATATGATGGAAGTGCAACTGATGAACAACTACTAGAGAAGTATTTTACCACTTTCTACGCGTAGAGTGTTGTCTTGCAGCAACAATATCGAGAGTGTCGCTTTAAGAAATATTTAGAATTGATTTCATGTTTGTTTGTAGCAGAACAAAATAATGAATTACTACTGACAAATCATGAATCTCGTCATGTGGGTTGTGTTTATGTGCCTAAAGCATATGTGACAACGATTTTTATAAGTGGTAATGAAATTGTTAATAATAAGGGTAAGGGTAAACGCGGTCGTGGTAAGAAAAATAATCAACACAAAAATTCACAATTCAAGCCAAACCACTAGGAGCGGAAAGATGGCACACCAAAGAAAAAGCAGAAGCCATAATAAGGAAAAGATTTGTCTGACAAACCTATAATGAACAAGGAAGATGTTTGTTATCGTTGTGGTGTAACTGAATATTGGTCGCGTACCTGACGTACTACTAAGCATCTTGTTAATTTATACCACTCATCCATGACCGCGAACAACAACTGATACTGAGATAAGTCTAATCGAAACTAACGAGGCTTCTACTAGTTCTTCTTACTTAAAGTTTGATTTTCTTACAAAGTCAAAAGATGATCAATGGGATATATATGATTATCTCAATAAATCAGATAATAGTGAACTTAACTAGTTGTTATACTAGTTGTGAATCAATAAATTTTGTAATATAGTTGTATTTGTATTTTAAGTTGTACTTTAGTTGGTTTGTTACCATCTTTTGTATGTACAATAACATGTTTAACATAAGATGTATGTTTTATTAACTCTATGTTATTCATGTATTCTATTTATTGTGAATTACGATATCTATTCCATAAATAATATATCAAAAATCAATGTTGGCGGTGAAGATATGTATTTGGTAGATAGTGGAACGACTAATATAATATTTCACAATAATAAGTATTCTACTGATTTAAAATGATATACCGCAAAAGTAAACAGTATATGAGGTTCACAAATTTAATAGATGGTTCTGAAAGAGCCAATATTATCTCACAAGGAGGTAGAAAAGTGCAAATCAGTGATTTCTTGAATTCCCCAAGATCTTTGAGAAATATATTAAGTTGAGATATTAGCCGAAATGGATATCATCTTGAAACTATAAAATGAAGATAATATAGAGTACTTATGTATTACTTCGTCAGACACTTCTGGGTTGTATTTAACAATAGTTAAAGCTACTGAATCTTACAGTTTCACAAATCAGAAGTTTAATAATGCAAAAATATTCAAGCTTTGGCATGACCTACTAGGACCCCCAGAATTTATCATGATGGGTAGAAAAAAAAAACTAACAAAAAGAAGGAACTTTAACTAATGATAAAACAAAAAAAAACCATTTAAAAAACAATTAATAATTTTTTTTAATAAATATGAACGGGCTCATATATGTACAAATTACACTTAGAACTGAGTCTCATTGGTCTCTTCTAATAAAAATGAAGACAAAAAATGTATCAAACTGTAGATGGTGAGTTTCTCACAAGGGATAGGATTATAAAATTACCCTATGCCTAGCAGCAGGAACATAGATGTACACATGCATATTTATGCGCATGCTACTAGTTATATATCTAATTTGAAATATTGTATCTATATTAATATTCCGCAAGTGAATTAAGAATACAGTCTTTATAAATACTACAGATATTCTAAACTGATATTGTAGCCTCTTAAACACTCACAATATTTATGCCATTAAAACCAGTCTCGAGTCGCATAAATTCCACAGCTGAATTCCTCGAAGTTGTCTCGAATGCGCATATGCGTCCTCGCTTTACAAAATATGCTACTTTAACATAATTTATGCTAAAGCATGTGCCATAAAATAAGCGTCGTTCCTCTTGTATGCGCCACAATCACAGAGTAATGCCTCTAAAAGAGAACGATGTGCCTTAGCACCAAGATAACCCTAGCTTTTCTACGCTAGCACCTAAGCAAATACTAGCCCATTATGTTAAGCGCTAATAGCGCTAGCTAAACCTATGTCATGTCCTCAAGGACGCGCCATACCTAAGCGCTAACTGCACTAGCTAGACTAGGCCACGTTCTTTTGGGACACCCCATTCCTAAGCGCTAACAGCGCTAGCCAGCCTAGACCACACCCCTTAGGGACGCGCCACTTTTAAGCGCTCAGCGGTAGCAACCTAGGCCACTTCCCTTGGGGACGTGCCACTCCATTCGCGCTAAAAGCGCTAACCTAATTAGGCCGCTTCCCTTGGGGACGCGCCACTCTTCTTGCGCTTTGATCAAAGTGCTAACTTTGCGCTAAAAAGCTCTAGCCTAATTTATGCCACATACCTTGGGGATGTGCCACACTTTTAAATGCTTGCCTAATGCTAGCATTATCCCTATATGGCTATCTATCAAGCCTCATTCTTGAGTGCACTGCAATTAGTCCTTAAGAACCTTCACACAATCTTGGCTTCAAATGTCTTCCAGGTTTATGCATGCGAAGTCACTTCTAAGCTAATATTTGGCCATTGAAATATGCCATGTCACTTCTAAGTTAGTACATGACCACTAAGCTTATCATACTTGACACTAAACAATATGATTATCAATTCAGTGAGTCGTGCAACTTGCCTCACTTACTTAGCAAGTCATTTGACTTGACCTAATCAAAAGTGGTAGTCCATGATTCCACTACTTCCACGAGATATCAAATACACCACATGGGGGGATTCTCATTGGGGTATTGATCTGGTGGTCTACGTCAATCGTGCGTTGTAGTAACACATCCACGAACAAGAAGGTAACAAGTAGTGGGATGTTACAGGGAAGTTGAGAGTACGAGGATTAGTGGTCATACAAGTATTTTTCGTACATGACTCCACTACAATCTCCACAATCGTTACTCCTCCATTTCTTTTGTTACTTCCACCACTTACAAGAAATCAGTGTGTCTCCACCAAATATATGTAGATGGTTTCATCTATTCGAAACAAGAGATAACACAAAAGAGATACAAGATATCCAATATTAGCAATTCATCCTAGAGATAATCCATTCTTTATAACACACGACAATTACTCATCACACTGAGATTTTCTTAACCTTCTTTGCTTCCCTCCTCTAAGACCTACCTTTGTGATCGAAGCAGGACGTGAACAACCATTTCTTGGTTTAGGCTCGTCCTGTCCGAGCTTGATATCTTGAACCTACTTGAAAGTACGATTCTACCGTATATTTGTTTTCACCCTAAAACACAAATAGATGAGTGAAATAAAAAAATATCGAAGACAGAGAGTCTGTTATCTTCATTCATAGATCTACCGTTTCATATTCCCTCACTGAAAAAAAGTTTAAGAGCAAAAAGTTCAAGTAAATTTTAAAAATATTTTTTCATTTAATTTGGATTAGATGGGATTATATGGCTTTTGCTGTCTAATAAAACTAAATTTTTATTTTTTTAACTTATACTATTTGTTAGATGGAAAGATCAAAAATATATAAGAAAAAAAAAGTTAAACATAAATGTATTTTTGTAACTTTTTGTATATTTGTTCGTTTAGATTACATATATTATTTTTTCAATGTATGATCCAAATATCCATGAACATTTATTTCCTTCTTACCATATGCATATATATAGGTTAATATTTGGTAATATTTGTTATTTAGGAACCTAAAATGTTAAAATACACTTGAATATTAGAGTTTTAGGCGTATTAAGTGTATAATTTAATTAATTGGTTTAATTAAACTCGAGCAAAAATTCAGCGTATCACACTATTAACTCCTTGAAAGAACTTTGATAAGTGCATACTTTACATATTTTAAGTATCATTTTCTTATACTTATTTGCTAGACTTTGTGTGAATTACTGTGATTTATTATTACTTTTGTAGTTTATGTGTTTTATTAGGTTATATCTCTGAAAGAAGTGAAATTGAGCTCTACAAGGAAGAATTTCTAAAGATCCGTCGTCTTGTAAAAAATTAAATTACGAAGCCAACGGCGAAAGAACGAGGTCATCCTGACTTCGTATGAAGAAATTATAAGCAAAACGAGAACTAAGGACAAAATAGTCATTTCAAGGGAAACATATATTGGAAGTTCGTCATATGGTAAGGGTAGACATGTTTTGAATCATGCTACAGTCACCATATCCTATTACTCAGGGAAGGCATTTGCTAAAGGCACCTGCGTTTTTACCTAGGCTGCCAATTATTTGAATTTTGATGAAATCATCATCAAATTCACTTGGAGCTGCCATCTTCTTCTTCTCCACGAACAAGGCAGATCAGCTTCTTCCTTCGACTGACATATACATGGCGTTAAAAGTAACTAGGGTTCGTTCCATCAGGTTAAAGGAAGTTACGAAGATTGGTGGTTGATGGTAATCGATGTGTGATGGTAAGGAATTTAGTGATAATGTTGTTGTGATGATCATGATTGTGATGATGATTCTTGGTAAAACGGATTTGAAGATCGAGAATGGTGTAGTAGGGTTAGTGGGGCTGTTATAAGGCATGGGTCGGAGCTAAGATTGTGTTTCGAAACAAGAAAACGAAGAATATGATGAGAATGTCATTAATGGCCGAAGGTCATTTATGATGTGATGGTGCTGTTGGTATTCGAGTAGCAGTCTATGGTGATTTCGATCATTGTAGAGAAGGTATGATGGGGGCATTCGATTGATGAGGAAATGAGAGAACCAAAGAGTCTGTGATAGAGCTCAACTGCCATTAATGACTTCGGTGATGGAATTTGTTATAGGCAGTGAAGACAAAAAGAATATGAACTAGTAGTTCATGCTAGGGAGGAAAGTTTGTCGCTGATTTGAGTTGAATGGAAAAGTCGAGTTAAGACATAGAACATGGAGTGCGTTGTGAAACTGAGAAGAGGAATGATAATGAAGAAATTTGAGTTGCATGTGGTTGATTAATGGCAGAAGAGAAAGGTGACTGTTTGAACTATCATGGGTTAGTGAGAGTGAACGAAAAATTGTTCGAGGAGATAAATTGTTGGTTAATTTCCAGCGAGAGATAAATCAGGGAAAATGGAGAGGAGTTTTAGCAAGATACAATGACTTGATTTCGGTGGAGAAAAGATAGGGTCTAGTGAGGCGTGTGAGATATATTTTGGGAAAGAATTAAAGAGTAAGAGTGTCCACAATGGGACGATCATAAGGCTGACTAAAGATCAGTTTTGATCTTTACTCCGAAAAACTGAGGCGTAGTGGGTCGATCAAAAGTAGTGGATAGTCGAAGAAATCGACTGTAGCTGATGAAAAGTAGTCATTTTTCCCGACTAAACAGGTTATAGTCGAGCGGGCTCCTAGTGTACCGCTTGATGCTAAGCGGCGTCGTAGGAATTCGCCCAGAGCCAAGCGTTATTCTGAGACAACGCTCAGAAAAACGGGCGGTAAGCTAGTAGTTCGCCTGGTCAAGCGTTATTCTGGGGGTTCGTCTGATGAAATGGGGTACTAGATCACGCCCACAACCAGGCGGTACGCTAGAGATACGCCCCAGGGAAACGATGCACTAGAAATACGCCCCACACCAGGCGAGGTCATAGAATACCGCTTATGATTTGGTGTTTCCGGGCGTTACTCCAGAGCTTCTCCCAATACCAGGCGAGATCCTAGAATACCGTTGCAATATGTTACCGTTGACTGTACGGTTGAGATGTTACCGTTGATTTAACCGTTGCCGTTGCAACGACTATATTTTTACACTATATATGGAATACTAATCCAAAATTTTATTTTACTAAACTCACTCATTTTTATCTAGTTAATATTCAAAAATAATTAAGTTCTTTTTCATTTAATAAGTTTGCGAATCGATTAGAATTATGCCGCCATCAAGAACACGAGGTCCAAATTTTTCTACATTTGAGGATGTAACGATGTGTACAATTCATTTGTCAATATCTCAAGATTGTAGTATTGGTACCGATCAATCAGAAAAAAAATTATGGTCTTGTATATTAAATCAGATGAAAGAAGCAATACCTTTGATGCCACAACGCACTTGGACCTCCCTTCAGAAACGATTTCAAATTATAAGTAAAGATGTGGCACTTTTCTCTGCAAAGGAGGCGGAAGTGGAACGTGAACATCATACTGGATGGGGCCCCAAAAATAAGGTAACTACTCATTCAATTTTGACCATTACATTAATGTTTCAAATTGTATATCCTCCACTAAATTGAATTCAATAGAAAGATTGCAGAAGTAAAAAGGCTTTCCAAGGAAGCTAATGGTGGGAAAAGTTTTAAGCATGAAGAGTGCTACACAGTTATATTAGATAATATAAAATATTTCATACGATCGACAGCTGTTTTCGATTCATCATAAGCTGAGTCAGATTACGAAAGCGGTGAGGACAACCGGGAAACACAGGACTTAAGCCTAGACACTTCCAGTGGCTATGAAGACATAAGAGATATCCCTAACACATGTATACGTCCAATGGAAAAAAAAGAGGCGAAACGACAGAAGACAAAAGGGAAAGCAAAATTTAGCGTCTAACAGGAAATGATGGAAAATATTTATAGAGAGCAACAAAACTTCAACGCTAAATATACGGAACAAACACAAATGAAGATGGCGCAGAGAGAAGCCGAGTTTGCAGCAAAACTAGCTAGGAAAGAAACAGAAGAGGAGTTTCGTATAATGACGATGGATCTCTCCGGGGTGGATGATGTATCAAAACAGTACATCGAACTTAGGAAGCAGAAATTTTAAAGAAAAGATTTAGTCAATCATAAAGGATTCTTGGAATACCTTAAACCTTTGTGAACGACAGTCTTATTAGCATTGTCATATTAAGTTTCAACTTTTATGAATTAATTTAGTTATTTCAACCTTATGTGAAGTGCAACTACTATGGAGTTTTCATCTGGTTAGATGCTTATGTAGCTTCACACCAAGGTATTCCACCACCCATTCCACCAACTTCACCAGATGATGAAAAGTGGTTACAAGAGAAACAATTTCTCTGCTACTCATGTGGGGAAGATGATCACATGGCTTATAACTGCAGAAACAATCTCTTACCATGCACAGATCCATGTTGTGATGGTAAGATGAAGCTGCTCACTTCTAAAAAACCTGAATCTATTGGAAACAGATTCTACTTATGTCAAACATGTAAGAAGGTTAAGTTTCAATAAATATGTAAGCAACTGTTGAAATATGTATGAACTAAGATATTGTCATACTATTATAACTAGGTAATAAAGTAAATAACTTTGCATACATTGCATTGCATAACATTTCTAGTAGTTTTTTGCATTGATTTAGACTCGTTCATATCTGTGCTGATGAAGAAACATAAAACATTGGAAATAAAACATTAGTTACTTAACGTAACGCAATGAGAAGATAGAATTGTTTTTTTAAGAAATGCACAAAAAAACATTAATACCTTCTGCAAATCTCTAAGAAATTCTTTACACTCTTAGGAGATTCTCTAAAAGAAATATGGGGTTCTGTTTCTGGTGGGAACATGCTTGCTAGATTATCTCAGAGACCCAAGGACGCTTAGAAAATCTAGCAAGAGAGTGTAAAGAATTTCTCAGAGATTTCAGAAGGTATTAATATTATTTGGTGCACTTCTTAAAAAAAAAAATCTTAATCACTGCATTGCTAGCTAAATACTAACGCTTTATTTCCAATGTTTTCTTCATCTTCTTCTTCATTGCATTGCTAGCTGAATGAGAAAAGTCGTTTCTAAATTGTGACAAACCCCCATTTAACTAAATATTTTTTTAATCCGAATTGTTAATACCAACAAAAAATTTAATACTAAATACCAACAAAATTTTAAACCGAATTTTTACTTAAATTCAACAATTTCTTCTATTCAATTAAACACTAAATTTTTTATTATCAATTATAACTTCAATTAAATTAAAATACCAACAAAATTTTAATCCGAAATTTTCCTTTTTGAAAATCAACAATTTCTTCAATTCAATTAATCCCTAAAATTCTCATAATCAATTATAATTTCAATACCCCTAAATTCAATTGAGTTAAAACACTATAACTTCAATTTTTATAACCAAAATGAAAATACAATGTTAATTCTTCAAATTATAAATTAAGATATCATTTATAAAAATAAAGTTTAGTATTATTACCTGAGAAATTCACGATGGGTTTTTCACAAAACCTAGGATGGGTGTTGGTGGTGGTGGTGGGCCGGATTTTTGAAGTCGGACCTTCACAGGAGAAAAAATACAGGAGCAAAATTAGGATTCGGCTGGTATAAAAACGAAGATAGAGTGGGGCGGGCTGCTAGCAGCTCGCCTGGAAACCGAGGCGGTGCGTTAGGACACCGCCCGTCCCATTCTACTCACACTATCATTTCGTACATGTACCCTTTCTTCAGACGTGCTGCTAGAACTTCGCCCCACCAGGCGTGCTTCTGGGATACCGCCCGTCTCTCAGGCGTGATCCTAGGATACCGTCTAAACACAGGCGTTGCGTTAGGATTCCGCCCTACATCAGGCGTTACGCTAGCAGACCGTCTCGAGCAAGCGTAATCCTAGGACTCCGCCCGTCTTTCCAAGCGCATCGCTAGCACACCGCCCCACCCGAGGCGCATTGCTAGAGCACCGCTTGACTATACACGGCTGTTCTTGGGACGGACTAAAGACTAAAATTATTAGTCTTTAGTCTTATAGTCTGATCCCATGACTGTGGATGCCATAAGGAGATGTAAATCAACCGTGTTTATTATGGGGTTTTAGTGTTCGGTGGTGTGATAAAAACCTAACTAGAGTTCCATTCAGTTAGAAACTCTAATTGAGGCGGTGACTTAGCCTCCCTATAAATAGAGCAGCGAATTCCACTTCGAATATAACTTTATACATATAGAAAATACACAGAAAAAAAAGACATAGAGTACTTTTGACGCTGAGAAGTTTGGGAGAAGCCGTGAACACATGGGAGTCTACGAAGGATTTAATTATTTTTTTTTTATTCAATTAGTTTATTAAATTTTCTTAATCAATTTTAATGGCTTTTAAGAAAGTCATGTCTAGCTAAATCTCTTTGTTAGGATGAAAGGATGAACTTGTATAGATAGATTTATTTGTGTTTCAAAACCAGGGTTTTCAACTGTTAAAACTTAATGTCAATGTTTTGTCTCTCTTTCAATGTTTTATTTTCTCAATGATTTTTCATGTTCTATGTCATGCATAGTCCATTGTTTGATTAGTAGAAGAACTCGTTGATCCTTTCACGATAATCGTTTTATGAATATTCTTTGACTATTTATGCCATGTATACTTAGTACTTCAAAAATTGTACCTTAGGTTGAGAACAAACAATTCTTTTTGAAAATTCTTTTCTTCGATTCTTAAATGAAATATCTTCCGTGTATTAATAGCTGGATTTGCTATTTTGCACGAGTAAAATCGATACATTTGTGATAAACGCAAGTAAACCCTAATATACAACAGATTTCCGAAACCTTAACGCATTTCTATTATTGATTTCAATCTTTATTAAATAGTTTTAATTCATTCATTAGTTTAATTCTTTACAAAATTGGAAAAACATCTTTTGACTCGAAAGTTACTTGAATTAATTAGTATAAGTAATACACAGTCCTCGTGGGAAGGAACCGTATTTGCTCTTGTTTACATCTTTCGACATTGTGCACTTGCTGTAAAACAAAGTCGGTTTTCCGACACATCAAACTTAGTCCCGATGTTCAAAATAAAACCAGAAGTAAAGAGTGATACTAGTAGTCACCGCACGAGTAGTAGACTGGTGAGTTCCAAATGCATCGGCAAATCTCTGATACCAGCTGTGACAGACCGGTAAAAATATTCGCTTCAAGCATATCGAGGTTCAACCCACTTGGCAAGCTTCAACTTCCCGATACGCTACTCGATGAACGGTGTTTTCAAATTTTATAGACCAATCTGATTTTACCTAACAAATGTTTTATAATTTTGATTACCAACTTATCCGACGATTTGTCTTTTAATCAATTGTTCATCGATTTGTCCCAAATTGTTTTCTAAGCATACAAGCATAATTCCTTTTTCAAGGGTCATCGAATCCGTCAAACTATTGTATAATTTTAAATATCATTGCTAATATTTATTTAGATAAACTAAATGATATGAATCACTTTGTGCAGATGACAATAATCTCCAAGCGAACAACAAAATTCTGATATAGAGATTATGTTAAACAAAAACCTCATTTAAGGGTCATCTCTTTTTCATGGTAGTCGGATACCGGCCACTGTTACCAAAACAGTCTTTTGGCTAGCATCCCACTACTTCGGTAGCTATCCGGAAGACTGTTTTAATTTGTCGCCGCTGCCGGGGAGTTTATTAGAAATATTAGTTACAATATTTTTCACCGCTCCCTGTGGGTTCGCCCTGCACTTGTTGTTGTCCACTAGTTACACACTGCGCACTTGCATTTTTTTTTTATATATTCCAATTCTACCAAGTTTTCGACGTCACTGCCGGGGAACGATTATAAAATATTGTAACTAGTGTTTTTAGTTTTCTAATAATAGTTTAAGTTCATATTTTTTATTTTTATTTTTGTATAATTTTTTAATTCCATTTGACTTGTTTAGTGTCTGAGTCTTTTTGTTTCAGGTACTTTTGGTATTGCTCTAATCGTCTCAACCACAATGTTCTGCTACAAAATACCCAGTAGCTTCTTGTTTGTGAATTATATATTGAACGAATTGGTATACTGAATTTTATTTTTATAAATAATTATTTGTGGATATATATTTTTGTTTCTGAATTTATGGGTTACCCTCTCGTATAGGTTAAAACATTTGTGGAACATCACCAACTAAAATCAATTTGGAAACAAAATTTTAGGAAAAACCCTAAATTGTGAATGTTGATATGAGGTACTAGTATTGTTTCGAAATAGAAAAATATTAGTAGAATTCTGAACTCTTCCGTTCCAATTACAAGAGTAGGAGCAAAAAGATATTTTACCTTTGTTTTCTTATTCTCTTAGTTGTATTGAACGAGATAAGTTTTTTGTAGTTTGAAATTAGCAAATTATATTGGAGTTATATATACTACATAAAATGGACAAGTTCATTAGATGATCATTGTGAGTCAAACATCTGGAAGTTAAAACATATCCATTAGGAATAATCCAAAGGTTGTTGAGTGGGGATCTGATTGAAATGATTTGATTACTTAGAGAACATCCATTGTTATCTTAAGGCATTAACTCTTACCAACAATCTAATTTTTTTTAACTAAATGTTGTTATAAGTGGATGGTGAAAGAACAATGCCTTGCTCAGAATCTATCTCGATTTCCGTACATATGGAAAAAACATGTCCCTTACAAAGCTCGGTTCTCTATTTGGTCTACAATTCATAATTCTAACCCTACAGTTAATAGACTCAACAAGAAAGGTTGTCATATTAATAACATGTAATGTTTTCTATGTCAATAAGAGGAAGAATCATTTGACCATTTGTTGATCCGTTTCAAATACACTACAAAGGAGTAAAACTATTTCATTGAGGGGTTCAATATTAAATGTTCCAACTGTGGCACTCTAATACAACAATTACCGGCATGAAATCTTAGCAAAGACATGAAAATAGGAAGGAAGATATGGTATATTCTTTTGTTTGCAGTTTGTTGGTCATTCTGAAGAAAAAGGAACAAAATGGTTAGGAAAAGGGAAAGAAATGTTAGAATCTTACAGGGTGTATTGGATCAGGATTTATTTGGATATTTATAGATATAAATTTTACCTGAATCTTGTGGACTTGTACGGTTTAGTAAAAGAATCCTGAATTGTTATGGATATTTATTTTGGATTATGAAGGATAAAAGTTTGGATTATAAAGATTAAAATATATTTCTAACCATCTTGACATCTGATAGGTATATTATTTACATTAGTTTGATACTCTATTTAATTGCTTTCTTGTTAGTTTTCTTGCTTTTATGTTTTGATTTGTTTTATTTTGTTTTAAGTACTTTACATATTTTGAAGATTAATCAACTAAAGAAGAAGAAAGGAGTTCGTTTTGGCACAACGGAAAAGTTAGAGATGAAAAGATACTTTTGGAATGAGTTCTAGAAGTCCTTACGGTTAAGAAAGTTCCAATATATAGTCATATACAAGATGAAGAAGTGAAACAAGAATTCCAAACTCGCATACGGTTAGAAAATGCTTCTCAACCTAGACGTAAAATGTAATGAAGAGATATGAATAATTTTAAAATACCATATTGTGTAGGAATAAGATACAAAACCATCATAAAAAGAATGAGGTCAATCTGACATCGGATGAAGGAGTTATGGCCTAAACGGTGGAGAAAAGAAAAGTGAAATTCATGCTCAGTTACGGCCAGGAATTGCCTATCTCGACCCAGCTGTAACTGACCTTGAAAATCACCCAAAATTTTATATTTAGATACATCTAGGTCGTGGGAAACAATTCCTAGCCATGGGCGGAGTACTTGGCACGCATTTGGACTTCTAAAACAAGGAAAACACGGTCCCGGAAGGATTCTAAACCCTAGAAAGAGAGTATACTTGAGGGCCAAGCATTGAAAGCTATAAAAGGAGACATCTAAGGCTTAAACAAATCATCCCTTAAGTAATCTCTTATCTTCTACCTCTCATATCACATTTTCTACATCATCAAAAACCTAGAGTTTTCCCCTTTGGGGGAAACCACTCTTCTTCTGTGCATATTTTCCATGGATTTTTAGAAATTCATGACTATGTAACTTTCTCTTATTGGTTGAGGATGTAGTTGGAAATTCTAAGCATGTGATGGATGATTATTGTTGATATTCAAGATCTCTTTTTATCGATCATGTTTTACTTTTAATATCACCATGTATGATTGGAGGTGTGTTTGTTGAGGATGCATACTAAGTGAACACATATTCATAGCTAAAGCTAAAATAGGGTTTGGAGATATGGAATAGTCAATAGACCCGGTTGCAAGTAGCATAGTGTGATTAATGATTATACTCAAAACATTCATGTAATTTTATATAGAAGCTTGACAATGTTAAATTGATTACTCGTAGTAATTCTATTGCATTGATTACCCTAATTCAAAGAACCTAACGCTCTTGGAGGATTAAACTTGATAGCACATTGCGTTAGGTTATTCGCTAAGTAGTATTCACATATTCATTGTTATGGTATGTGATGACACAAGGAATTTACCGGAGTATGCTCTCGATGGGTTGCTCTAGGATTATTGGTATGAAGAGAGAATGTATGTTGATTTTGATTGATTGAGGAGCATGATTGGTGATGGAAGATGAAACCCCTTATCAGTATTTTTTCACCTTAATCTTAATCTTTATTTATTTCGTTTTTACTTTATTAGTTTGGTTTATTTTAGCTTAAGAACTCTACAACCCCCTTTGGTTACATAAGAAGTTGAAAACAAATAACAATTCATAGCTCCTCGTGTGAACGATCCTTACTGCCATTATATTACTTATTAGTATTAGTGAGAAATATCTGAAGTAACTTGTTGCACGTACGAAACGCATCAACATCATGTAAGAAATATAAATTCATGATACATTATTGCCTTCACCGGTCTCATCTTTCCACAACTCAGCAACGATAGTAGATCGTCATTTATTTGCATCATGGCGCTGACGTTGTTAATGAGTTTTTACTACTAAGTGAAATTTCTTGATCCTATAAAGGTATGTATAGGGCTATTACCGGATTCATATAATAAAACACCTAAGTGAAATTCATGTTTATCCTAAGAAGTTCAGATTATAGCAAATCATGCTAATCAATCAGGTCACTACAACATTAACCAATGCAATCAGGTCCTAAGATGAAGAAACAAGCAAACAATAATATGAATCAAGGATAAAATAAAGTTACGTACCTCTAGTGAGGAATTTCATTCAAAACCAGAAACCATTAACATGTAGTGTTGGAAGCATTGGTAACAAAAGATAGAAAAAAAAGCCTAATAAATAGATTTAATTGAGTATCCATGAAAATCTAGTGGTTTAGGATGAGATTGACAATGAAGAATAATATATGTCTATTAACTATAATTGTCCGAAAGAATCCTCAAGTATCTTGGGTTATTGACAATCCATAAAAATCTAAGCAGAATTGAATACCCTGGATAATTATGAAATCTGGAAATATTGGAACTGACTACCAACGATTTTTAAGATTCCATGTGAATCTTAATTGAATAATTAGGAGTTTTCCGGACTTTTAATAATCTAAAAAAAATCCAAATCCAATACACAACGGTTAATAAATAAAGTCAAATTGAAACCCCAAAAAATTATATGGCTCAGGACCGTTCCTTTTATGCTCTAATTTTGCGTTGGAAACTATGATTTAATTGCTCTTCATATTGATTGTAGTACCTTTCTTGTAAACTTATGAAATAATTTTCTTTTTTAATATTTCATCCGTCCCTCAAATAGGCCATTTTGGTGTTTGCTCAATTCTTAAGGAAATAGAGGAGGGAAACTTATAGGTAGTTTTTTCAATTATATCCTTATAGATGATAAAATTGTAAAATTTAAAAATGACACATCTATCAAATTATATATCACAAATATTTATAAATTTTATTTTATTAGAAAGAGTTTTAAAATACATATGTAACGAATATAGACATGACAATCAAATTGTGCATATTTTTTAGATAAAAATTAATAAAAATAACTGAATGAAAGGATAATTTAAGAAATGTGATATTGTTTAATGTTAAGTATCAATGTTTTTTGGGCCCAAATTTTTAAAATAAAAAGAACCATTTTTCAAGTATAGGAATATAATTTTAACATTTTCTCCTTAAAAAAAACACCTTTGGGAGTACAATATGGGGATACATACATGGCGACATCCCAATAAAAACTAAAAATATCATAGCATCTCCAATCCAATGATATTTGGAAGTGAATACTCAAATGACACAAAAATAAATAAATAATTAAATATGTACCTTCTAAACAAACTCGGCGAAACTATCTCTCTCACTGACCATTGTTTTTTACTTTTTTGTGAGTTCATATTTTTTTGTGTTAGATCAACTATTTCTAAAAAAGGTTATTCATCTGTTTTTAAAGGTGTTTAACCACATGATCTGATTACAATGACAAAAAGTGAAAAACATATTTCATTAGTATCATCTGAAAAGTCCGGTTAGTACGGAGCCTATTTTCATATTTTATGTATGAATCTCCTCTTGTATAGATAACACGTCATCTATAAAACAGTTATAATAGGATTTATTCTTTTTCTAATGTTCAAATTCAAGCGGTTTGATGCCTAGTTAGCAATTCAGCGTCCGGTAATAATTTGGATCGGCAAAAATACGCGTACAACCGGCTAAGTAAAATGTAAATTTTGTCAATTATCCAATCAATTATGCGCGATTCAAAAAAAATACAGAAATACGTAAATTCGTGTTTAATATGTTTTAGGTATCCCATAAAAATTCTGATCATATATAAAATAAATTAATAAGTATTTTATAAACTTAAAAGATTGACCATTATGTTATATGGTGAAAAAATAACTTTTATAAATATATGCAGATAAAAGAAAATTATGGTTTAAATGTATTATATGTACCGTTTCCTTTGAAAACAAACGAGTGGAATTGTGGTATTCATCCTCTCTCGGGAGCATGAGGTCTTGCCTTCAAATCTTCTAAATAAAACACGAATTCAAAAAAAAAATACAAAAATACCGAACTATTCAAGAAGGCTACAAAAGACCCCGTTTTTTAGCCGGGATTGTAATTTTTACGGGAAAATGATAAAGAGGGGATTCATATGTTATGTATAGAAACGGGTTTCATACTAACTACATTCGGATATGATTTTACTTAAAAG